>JBCAUA010061018.1:0-11311 GCA_038406235.1 Peronia verruculata
ACTCACTCACTCACTCACTCACTCACTCACTCACTCACTCACTCACTCACTCACTCACTCACTCACTCACTCTTTCTCTCGTCACCCCCACCCCTTTCTCCCTCATTCGGAATTTCAAAACCATTCCCTCTGAAAACACAGGCTTCCACCTACATACCAACTGGGAAAGAAAAACCTCCTTTTATCCTAGCATCTGGTCTGGAATGCCTGAAACTGGCCATACATCATAGACCCCAGAGAAATCCAGCTAAATGCTCAGCCAAGGTGAAATATGTCCCATGGCATGAGCCCCACATGTCAAACATATCCTGGAGTCGCAAAATATCCTACAGTCCCTGTCGCTGTACGTTGCTTAAAAGTCGACAGGATATAATTAGGCGATAGATCATCGCTCTAAGGTAAGGTTCATTGTGTGAAACAGACTTCAGCTTTACCTGCAATAGAGCAGACTCAATCCTAAACAGCAAGAAAAGGAGAGTGTTGAATCAGGAGTTTAGCAACTTCAGCTTTTCAGGCGCCCTCCACAATATTAGCACAAGTTAAAGCATAGCTCAAGCCAAGGATGAATTGAAAGCATACCAATACAATTTTTCTTTCTTTCTTTCTTTCTTTCTTTCTTTCTTTCTTTCTTTCTTTCTGTCTTTTTTTTTTTTTTTAATTCAAAGAGGGATAAAATGTTTAATACTGTATTACATACAAAAATGCAATTTTTACTAAGAGGTGGATTGGCTATTCATGACAAGGCCAACAAATAAACAATTTTTTATAAATCTGTTTACCATGGGTTAACAAAGTTGTTTCTGGAATGTGCAGAAATATCGGAGAAATGTGAATAAAGCTATCTGTAAAACAAACATCAGTAATCTGAGCATTAGGGTGAAGCATGACAATAAAGATTGTTTGCTGTTGTTGATTTGCATGCTTTTGCAAATACTGAATTTTTACAGGAGTCCGAATTTCCTGGCGCCGAAGACATTTAGCCTTAGAGAAGGAGGAGTATTACTATATTTGTAACGACATACACAGTGCCAGATAGTGAAGATAATAATCCATATGTTTAGTGAAGACGACGGGCTCAGTTGTAAGAAAAAATAAATATCAAATCATGCGAAAAATAATCATCAGGACAGGCTGCAGTTCTATTGTACCACCAGTCTCAGCTAACCCATTCTGAAACAGGCCAAATCGAGTGTCATGTCAAGAATAACGACAGTTGGGTTTCGCATTTGTACAGCTGGTTCACAGCAGGGGAACAGTTTGCAGACATAAACAGTTTATATCCACACAACCTGTTTAACACTTGTGTCGTGGCAGACGGGCTGAAGGCGTGGAACTGCACCAAGTGCAAGTTAAATGTTATTCAAACAGTAGTTTTGGCCATTCAAAACAACCTCTTCTCTACTCCACCCTCTCTTTCTCACTGCTTCTCTCCCACTCTCTCCTTCACTCTGTTACTCTGATTTCTCTCTCCCTACTTCTCTCTCTCTCTCTCTCTCTCTCTCTCTCTTTCTCTCTCTTCATTATCTCTTTAAACCCCCTGAGATATCTTTCATGTGTCAGATAAGACAAGAGCGTGTGAAGTCCTTCTAGGCCAATTCAATACAATCACATACTGTCTATTAGGTCACACCACAGGAGTAACTGTACAATGAGAAAGGAAGAGCAAAAAGGAAATATATTGTTCTTTGGATCAATTTCATTCTCTCTTCCTCTTTAATGTCGGGTTTCTCTCTTTCACCCACTGGAACCTCTCCCACCTATCAGATTAAACAAGAATGTATGACGCTTTGCAAGATCACAATTAATACAAACCTATTTTATTGCTAGAAGGACCCACAGCCTTCGTGGAAGATTATAATTTAAACATAGGTTAAACCGATACTGCCCTGCGACTTAGTGTTTGGCAAACGTATACGCCTAGAAGATATATTATTTTTGGGAATTAAACTGAAAGAAAGAAAGAAAGAAGGAAAGAAAGAAAGAAAGAAAGAAAGAAAAGAAAAGAAAGAAAGAAAGAAAGAAAGAAAAAGAAAGAAAGAAAGAAAGAAAGAAAGAAAGAAAGAAGGAAAGAAAGAAAGAAAGAAAGAAAGAGAAAGTAGAACGTGTTTGATGTTTTAAATGTATCATTCTTATCGAAGGTACATTTCGAATCAAATACTCTCGCGAATTAACTATTCAATTACTATCCCTGTTTGAGAATTACGTCAAACATATTCTAGGGGTCATGTAAGTAGAAACACAGATGTTTATTTAGCAATGCGGTGTGCTAATTTCAAATGGGTCTATTCAGTAATTTTAAAGTCCACAAGTCTTTTAGAAGAACTTGCGTGCAGGAGCTTCTTTGGTTTATTAACGGTAAAAAACAAAAAAAAAACTGTTTTCTTGTCTTCCAGGGAGGAGGAGGTCAGGCTGTCAAGAGGCAAAGACTCCAAGTCCTGAGACCAGTGCTGTCCCGATGGAAGCACAAGAACAGTGCTGACTGCAAGAAACAGCCAAAGTCAAGTCTAACAGCACACTACAGAGACCTGACATCCCGAAATGACAGAGCCAACAACTCGAAGCCGAGAGAGACAGAAGACCAAAGACAGGATTTGGAGCTTTTCTTGTTTTTTCCAGTCACGTTTTCTAGGCTAAGCTGACAGATCAGCTGATGATACATTCAGTTATTACGATATAACTCTAAAAGCATTGTCGGAAGGATCAGGTTACAAGAACAATAAATACCGTTTGCTTGTAAGGCTAACGTCCCAGCTGAGAAAGAAAATACACAATAATATATATATATATATAGATATATATAGATATATATAATTATAATCTCAGAAAATAATGAGAAATTTAACACAACTAGCAGGTGATTTAGATGACTACCCAACCAGATAGAATTACGATAGGTAACAAAGTAATAGTTTCGCAATACAAGTGGACTAATTTTCCATTTTGTGCAGGGGAGAAAAGGAGAAGGAAACACTATTTGTTTTACAAACTGTTTTCACTGACATTTGTGTCAATGGACTCGAGGAATGTCTTCGCCGGATGAACATCTACCATCACAGTATTGATTCAGAGTGTTGCTGTATTAAAAAAATAGAACAAAACAAAATCATAGCCGTACGGAAACACATCACGATAACACTCGAGACAAATATGTAGGGCAGATAAGAGATTTTATATTCCACAGTAGCTAAACAGATCTGGGTGAAACTGAAACTAAGCTTACAAATTATGACAAGACGAAGTCAACTGTAATTTCTATCAAAGTCGGATGGGGTACTGGAATACTCATGTTTATATTTCACAGAGATATCAAAACTAGAGACTGAAAGATTGCCAAAATCAGTAAAGTTTAAATGACTGCGATCGGGAGGGCAGCTGATTTTCCTCTGGGTTTGAGGCAACATCAAATATAACTGAAGACACTGAAAATAATTTATATTATCCCTCTATAGTGCCTAGACAAGTAAATTTAACACTATTCCCCTCTGATAATGCCAAACATAAATAAATAAATAAATATAATAAATAAATAGAGAATATAAATAAATAAATGAAAAAACATAACAAAAATTCTCATAAACTGAATATCAATTTCTAGAAAAGAAATTTCACGCTTTCTCATCTTACCTGAGCTGTCAATAGTGCGAAGAATCAGCTTTCATATGTCAGCGTTAGATAAACTATAAACTGATCTGATGGCTGCAGACCTAGCTGTGACATTATCCTGACATAATGTTCTGGGGTGTAAACAGCTAAGAAATAGCCATAACTCTGTGACTCTGCTGCCATAAGGCCAGCGTTCAGCTATAGTTGGCACATCAGTGGTACCAAGTGCGGAGGGCACAAATATGTCGAAGAGAGGACATTAAGGAGGCAATAATTTCTTGCACCATAAATAATAGCCCCTATTTTAGGACACGTTTTTTTTTTTTGGCATTCAAGTCACCACAAAAGAGGGAAGGACACAATTCAGCGTTCAAAATACATGTAAAACAAAAACAAAGCCGTTTTTCATAACCATGCAAATCAGATGAGGGAAAACGGATTCGAGGAACCATTCAGATTTATGAGAGTTTCGGCAGGTTGTTTTGTTATAAAATTGTCAGAGCGTTATGTTTGCCACTTGAGTAGGGGCAGGAAGGGGAGAAGTGGGTGGGGTGGTGGGGGGGGGGGGGAGGGGTAGGGGGGGGGAGAGAGATTTGAGGGGGTGGGGACGGCGAACAGTGTAGATTAATAATAATTATGTCCACTGCTCTAACGTTATATTCTGACTTGACGTCAAATCCAACAGAAAACCAGTTTTGAATACACTCAAATAAACAGACTAATATTAGCCGTGTTACTATCTCGTCGAATGGCATTACATTCAATAGCATTATAATTCTTCTTTTATTCTGCTTGGCTCCATCTGAGCTCATGGCAATCTCTTTGCCCGGCATTTCGAAGCCGAAAAACAGATGTCCGCTAATGCATACCAATCAAGGAAGGCGAATGCGTTTGAAACAGACCTGTGATAATATGCATGTTTTTGACTACAACAATCTAAAATATGTTTATCTAGTGTAAATAATCGACTCTCTCTCTCTCTCTCTCTCTGTTTATCCCCATTTCTCTCTTATTCTCAATCATAAAACTAGCCCCACATTTTTTAAAAATTCTTTTCTGGATCCTACTAACATTACACTTTCTCTCTCTCCCTTCCCTCTCTCTTTCTCTCTCTGTCTCTTGTGTATAACCACGCATACATATACGTGTTCTTTGTCAATGTCTGTGTTTATCTTTCTCATTCCGTATCTATTCCCTCTCTCTGCCTGCCTGATGGTATGGCCTCCCAAACCTTCTATGCTGGTATTTTTAAATCATCTCCCGTCTCCCTCGGGACCAAATTAAATGCCACCCAAAATGGCCCTAAGCTTCGTAAAGGACATGGTCTGACGGTATCGAGGGTTATTACAAGACATAATTATCTGGGCACTGTATGATTACAGACAGAGTTAATATTATGAGTAATCGGAATAGGTAATAAACAATAATATCCTCCCTGGTATCGCTGGAATCTCGACCATGTTTCGTAATTATCGTATGTAATTATTCGACGTGGTGTAACGTAAACACTATAGATACCCCCCCTCCCCCGCCCCAACACACACTCCTCTCTTTCAAAATACCACCTGATCCTCTTGAGATGGCAAACAAAAAACAATAATTTATGTCAGCGTAGGTTGACAAGACGAATTTCTCTGAAAACAGCAATTTCGAGAAAAATCCACATTTAAGTTCCCCGCTCTCTCTCTCTCTCTCTCTCCAGACATAATAATATGGGAAATAAAATTAATTGGTAAAGAACTGATGGAGACAATAATTATCTTTTAATTTCATGTTGTTATATTTCAAAAAGAGAGAGAAAAAAAAATAAAGAATATGTTTTATCAAAGTGAACTATAATGGGCCAGGGTGACATCTGTATTGTTCAGATCCTAGACAGATAGCAGACACGACTAGGTTGCTGCGACCCCACGCCACCAAAGTTGGCGTTCTAGATTGTGTGATGTGTCAGCTGCGGCAAATTCCCCAAGAACAGAGCCTAGAGATGAGCCCTCCAACCATGGGACACACGAGCTGCTAATGGTGTGGCGCCGCTAAGATGGGCATTGCTCAACATGTAGAGGAGCCACTGCTCACGGGCCATGGAACCCTGCCGGACGGCGGGGCACCGATGTTGAGGTCACTTGTCTTGTTTTGATAACTTCCTCTATCTTCGTCGGTTCCTGATCTAGGTCTGAGTCATGGCAAGACTGGCTCAAGTCGCTCTCTGATATAGAGAAGTGTTTTCTTTATTTTAAATGTCAGATATGGCTACTAACTTCATAAATTCTTATCTTCCTGTCTATGAATTAGGACAAGTCGTGAGCTCAGTTCTCAGTTGTTCTATCTTCCTTTTTTTCCCATTATGAGAAAATCGATGTTCTATGGTTAGGAACTGTTTTTGAACATAGGAGATAGGACAAAATGATTTTCAAAACCTACCTGTTTGGGCAATTATAATTACATTACATGGTAGGTTTACTATCCCTCTTCTACCTGTTTTGGGCAGATCTACTTGTTTGGGCAATTATAATTACATTACGTGGTAGGTTTACTATCCCTCTTCTGCCTGTTTTGGGCAAATCTACCTGTTTGGGAAATTATAATTACATTACGTGGTAGGTTTACTATCCCTCTTCTACCTGTTTTGGGCAAATCTACCTGTTTAGGCAATTATAATTACATTGACATGGTAGGTTTACTATCCTTCTTTCATATGACATAAACATCTCCAAATTGCCCAAAAGTGGAGATAGTGCAACAAAGAATTGAACTCAAGACGTGTGCTGTTTCTACCCCACTCTCTTTTCCCCAGGGTCACGCAAAGCGCTTGTCCAGATATGTCCTGGTACTGATTAAGCAATGCAGCTGCCAAGTCTGTCTGGAATAGTATGAATCGTAGCACACCGCACATCTGCTAATGACCTGATCTTCTTCTCATTGCGTTGCCATGTGGAGGAAGATAAACTAGGAATCCATTTGTTTGAACTAGTGCCAAGTCCTGTCATGGTCTGATAGAGGCCTTCATTGGTTTGTTATCGCCTTTAGAGACAGCACAGTACATGACCTGTTCTGCTCACTTAGCTTAACAAGATTATTGTAAACTATCTATATTCTAAGTCATGTAACTAAACAATCGCCGCCTTTGATGAGATTCAAAATCTTAATTGCCTGTAGTTTAATTCATTGATATATCACTTCTGTACTAGCTACGTGTATATTGCACGTAGACAAAAACTTCCGGCCGACTTGCACAGATCTTGGATTGTTGTTGACGACTATGGTTTCAAAGAGCAATTACTAGCCTTAAATAGCCGGGCGGGAGGTAGTGGGGGGGGGGGGAGATTGAGATAAGGCGGAGGAAGGTGGTGGTAGTAGAGGGTAGGAAGAGAAAGAAGTTGGGGCGCCATTCAGCTGTTATTCTAGACACTGGCCAAGCGATACACTATCTTGGCAGCAGTCGGATCTCTCCTGGCCAGTCCCCGGTTTATGATAAATCCATATGTCCCGTATCAAAGTGACCATCAGGAGGTATCATCTGCTGCCGGCTGGACCGCCTGCCTGCCAAGCCATTTACGACCCGACCCCCAGGGTTCACATGCTGTGGGAGGTCAGACTGGACCGACTTTATCTCAGTTCTACAAGTCATGCCAAAATGGAAGAGGGGGTGGAGGGAGGAGGGACCGGGGGGGGGGGGGGAGGAAAAGAGGGAGCAAAAAAAATAAGGAATGGACGAAAAGGTGTCCACGTCTCTCTTAACCCCAGAGGTATCGAGCAGTTTGTAAGGTTCAACACTGTTTATACGAGGAAGCCACGTACGTGGCATAATTTTTCAATCTGGTAAGAGAGCGTATTGCTACCAGGTGGTCAAAATAGCCCCCAATAGTCCATTGCTACCAGGTGGTCTTAATATTGTAAGTAAATGAAAAAGGGCACTTCAATAAAACGTTTACCTCATCCTTACCCTTATCGAACCCTAACCCCAGCGCTAACTCTAACCCTAGCCCTAATCTTAACCCATATCCTAACCCTAAAATCTGTCCAAAGTTTGGTGTGGTGTGGAGCTTCTCCTCTCTCGAGTCTGGGATCTAGATCTAGAATGAACAAGATCGAATCCAATATCCAGAATCAAATCAAACTATGCTATTTAATTGGTTGATAAGAAACACATGGTTGCAATACACTAATGAGTCTACTTTGACCACTGGTCACAATCGTCAAAGCATTTTCTTCTTCTTATTATTTTTTAAATACTAACCAAATTTCGGCATACGTGCCCATACTTGCCTCACCTCCAGCGGTTTCTACTGACACTTACAAGCTTAAGAAGTGGTCGGCAAAGAGATGGCGGGGGAGGTGGGGGGGGGGGGGGGAAGGGGCTTTAACATCACACTAATCACAGGTGTAAACACTACAAGTCCATAAGTGAGAGGAGATGCGGTTCTCTTGGCGTCGTTGTTGTAAACACGTACTCCAAACCGAGGAACTGTGTGTGGCCGCTACTATGAGTGACCCATGAAGATCGTAAGCCCTCGCAGGCTATTTCTAACACACTGTCGCCTTGAGCATGGCATGATAATGTGGTTAACACACTATGCTTGTTTATCTAAGAACATTATCGTCGCCATATTGCTCGATTATTTATGCCCATCAAATGGCTAAGAGGTTCCCCAAAAGAGAAACTCTCTCTCTGGTTGACTGGACATAAACTATTGCTCCTTCAGGATTCACTGTGCTTTCATCTACCGAAAATATGCCAGGAATAGAAAAAAACCCGATTCGGAAGACATTTACAGCAACGAGGGCGGACAGACGGTCGGGCAGACAGATAGATAGACAGAAAGACATCAGACAGACAGACAGACAGGCAGAAAGGACAGACAGACATCGGCAACAGACAGATAGATCAGCAGCAGGCAGATAATCTGTCCGATAGACGGCCAAGACAAATAGTAAGACACTGAAAAAAAAAATAATAATAATAATATGAGAACAAAGAATTCAAGCTTTTAAAGACAAACACCTTTCACAGAGCTGTAGAAAAGATAGAATTGGCCAGGCAAGCAGAGCATCTGAGGGATAAGAAGAGAGAAAGGGACAAAGTAGAGGAATTGGATGGCTTACAACGTTTAGGATATCAAAGAAACAAGGCAGAGAGAGAGAAAGAAAAATGGTGGAAAAGAGAGAAGGGAGAGAGAGAGAGACAGAAGGGGAAAGAGAGAAGGGGGGGGGGCGAAGATGGGGGAAGAGACTTTAAGAGATAAATTAATCTTCTCGAAACAACAAGAGCCAAAAAAATCACTATACTTGAGCAAATATCGACTTGTCAGGGAGTCCTTGACTACCGCCCAGAATGCTGTCCAGTTTCTCTGTCTACAATTTTTTTTTTCCTTCCCCCTTCTACTTTGACCACTTCCGTGACTCACAGACCTCCACGTCCACACCACACACATTACTCATTACTCATACCTTCACGCACGCACGCTCATCTAAAAACCTTGTCTATCAAGCTGGCTGACCGTCTCCTAAAGGCCCTTGGGCCGGATGTCTTCTTTTCTCTTCTCTTCTCTCTCTAGCTCTCAACACACACACACACACACACACACGCACGCACGCACGCACGCACGTACGCACGCACGCACACACACACACACACACACACACACACACACACAGTCACACATCTCCTGATATTCAAGTGTCCGTCTATTAGTTTGTCCGTCCAGAGTCCACCCACTCATCCATCCATCATTCCCTCCCTCTATTTCTCCATCCCTCCTTTTCTCTATCAATCCATCCATCCATCCATCCGTCCATTTCCTCCCATTCATTGGATTTCGTTCTTCTGTTCATTCCATTTTTTTAATCGCTTACCCATTCCCTCGCCCCATCACATTCCAATTACAAGTGTTTATATTGCATGGTTGGCCCAGTGGTATTTGGACAATGAGTAACACGGGGCGCTGGAAACATGCCCGGCACAAACTGCCTGAGACATAAGAAAGAATAACAACGCCTTGGATCTACCGCTCTTTGCAGACAGACATGGAGACTTCGTAATGAAAACCACTCCGGAAATGCACCGGTGGTTGCATGTCATGGCCTACTGAATGTTGCTCATGAGAAGAATGTTTCCCTGTGGCCTTTCCAGAAGTTGTATCTTGAATTATTGACAAATGCAAGGCGTTGAATCATCAGGCAGGAAGTCTTACGGTGCAAGAGAATAGAATTCAGAATAAGGGAAGAAGGCCAACGCATGTACATGCATACATGTATGTGCATGTCTAATATTTGCGGATCAGGAAGGGCAGGAAAAGTTGGCACGGATAGATTGATAATTTGAATAGACGGAAAAAAAAAAAAAGCCATTGGTCTTAAAAATTATATATGTTCAGGGATGCCGAGCACAAATAGAGGGTAGGAGAGAATGATGTGAAATAAATAATTAGACAGAAAGAAGGTGGATGGATAGATGGATGGATGGATGGATGGATGGATGGATGGATGGATGAATGGATGGATGGATGGGTGAGTGTGTGGATGGGTGGATGGATAAAAGGATGAATGAATGGATGGATGGATTGATGGATGGATGGATGGATGGATGGATGAATGGACGGCTGGATGAATGGATGGATGGATGGATTTGTGCGTGGGTGGATGAATGGATGGATGGATGGACCGACGGAGGGACGAATGGACGGACGGATCAACGGATGGATAGACGGATGGACCGAGGGATGGATAGATGGATGGTTGACACACGCCTATATTCAAATAAATCAGAACTCATGAACTTGAGCAGTCGCAAGGATAACAGTGTTACGTGAAGTAAGCAAGTTGTTCACGGTGCTAAGGGAACTATAAAAAATTGTTGATGCAATTTGGGGGATGTGCAGGTCTTGCTGTAACAACAGAGAGTCTCAGTCACTACGACTGTCGCCTGGTGATAACAAACTTATCACTTCTCTCTGTCGTCGCTTTTTATCGTTCATCTCGCAAAGGCAGGAGGCGAGAGAGAGAGAGAGAGAGAGAGAGAGAGAGAGAGAGAGAGAGAGAGCACAGTGCTCTTGTTCCCTACTGTCGACCTTTATTTTTGAGAGAGTCATGGCTTCCAAAAGCTGGTCTCTGATTGGTTGTGGCTATAAATGCTAGACTGTATTTCATTGGTTTTACTTTTTTGTTTCTTTCATTTTTCTAAGGCTGCTGGATGTAATTTATGCCTTTTAAGTTAAAAAGTCTGGTTTCTGACTGGTGCTAGATATTACTGAGAGAGTATCTTTTGTTGTTGTTGTTGTTTTTCTTGTTGCTGTTGTTGTTGTCATATATATCACGTGATTCTTGAGGATTGCAGGATGAACTGTGGTGATATTTACTTGCGTTTAGCCGAAAAAGTGGGTGTGGATATACCGGTTGGACTGAAGTGTCTTTTTGTTATGTTTTTTTTTTCTTTGTTCGTAAAGTTTTTATTTATACTAACAAGTTTCCTGTTCTACAAACGGTGGAAAGGGACTATGATTGACATACTGAGTTATGGGTATGATGCCTTTAATCTGCCTCTTTTGTTTATGGGTGTTAGACATGTACGCTTTTTTTTTGGGGGGGGGGGGCATTTTCAAACTGCCTTTGATAACTTCCAACCTCTGCCAGCTCGAAGAGATCGGTGAAATTCCTCCGTCAAATTCAGACGTTTATCACTCTGGAAATCAACACCGGTGGAGCCTCACGT
>JBCAUA010061039.1:0-11310 GCA_038406235.1 Peronia verruculata
TATCTATCTATCTATCTATCTATCTATCTATCTATCTATCTATCTATCTATCTGTTTGTCTGTCTGTCTGTCTGTCTATGTGTCTGTCTGTCCATCCACCTATCTCTTTCCACTTGTTCGTCTCTATCACTTTTAGCTATTACGTACACAGGCATTGATTCTCTCCTGTATCATTGTGTCCATCTCCTCCCTTCCTCTGCTTGCCCTCTCCTCCCTTACCTTTCACCTTCGCTCTTCCATCCTTCCATACATGAGTCATTTGCCCTAGACTCACCCAGCTTCAAAGTCATGATAGAGAGAAAAAAATGAAGAAGAAGAAGAAAAGAATATTTATCGTCCGTGCTAAATTCGCAGTCGATGTCTCTCAGTTCTGCAAACGGGAGGAAATCCAGTCTGGGCGATGACCTGTTTATTCTGAAGACCGTCAGTGTCAGCGCAGGAGACGGGACGGAAATAGAACATGGCTCTCCTGTTTTTGAAGTTTTATGAAAATAGATATTGAACACACCTTTAACTCTATCAAGCCCATGACTTAGAGATGTCGAACTTCATATTTTAGTCGGGTTTCAGATGTTGTTTAGAAGCATGGAGCGTGAACCATGTTCCAACTGTGAAAACAATGTGACATCCCTGAAGATTGTTACAGAATGAAACCATTGCTAAAAGTGTTACATGGAACTTTTGTTGCTTGTTTTTTCGGTTGTCGAAAGCTAAGATTTCTATAATATTCAACTATCATATTCTCAGTCACACTCACCGCGGAAATTTTGAGCATTGTACACATTTCCTGAAAATAAACGTCCTAGATTTTTTAGCCCTTTTTTATAGCTGTCATTTACTTCATCGCAGCATTTTTCATACTTTTAAGTTTGAACCCATTCTCACTTTCTTATACTAAACGCCTAAAGTTTTCTTTTATGTGCTCACGTTTTCATGAGCATGTCTTTGAGCTGATAATGTTGGGAGTATCAGCGTGTCTGAAGGTTCATGTATATTATAGGTATTGATTAAGCTCTAATGCTCTATAAGACTGGTACTTGTCTGTAGTGTTCAGTTTTACCAGGAACGTTTTTCAGATCCAAAGTATAATGACTGTCTTGACAATTCAGGTCCTTTGCCACCGTTAGGGTTTACTTTGTCGCACTTTCCTTTCGAGAGATTAAATTATATCAAAGGTGTGCATCATCTTTCTTTCTTTCTTTTTCTTTTCTTTCTTTCTTTCTTTCTTTTTTCTTTTCTTTCTTTCTTTTCTTTCTTTCTTTGTTTCTTTCTTTCTTTCTTTCATTCATTCATTCTTTTTTTTTTTTTTTAACTATTCTTATTTGTTGTATATCAGTGACCAGTGGCGTTATTAGATGCACGAATCTGACATGTAATGCAATGCATGAGAAATCTCACAAATCGTCCATTAGGGTTGGAATCTTGATGGCCACAAATGGAGCGATGTTTGAAGTTCATGCCGTGTGTTCTGGTTAAGTGAGAAACTTGATCGTTCTTGAAGTGAGACGTCTGTTGATCCCGCCAATTCGCCGTCTCGGCCTCCGCTTCTTCATCCTATCTCTTTTATTCTCGTTCCAGCCTCCGTGACTGGGGGAATCTCTGTCTGTATTACTCCCAACTCGTCATTTCTCACACTTGGCTAATGGGGGGATGCTCGTCCGTGTAAACGTAACGTGAGAGCTTGATAGAACACAAATGACTTGGACAAGCAGATTCTTCACATTTTTGAGTGCTTGATTTGAATTAGATCATGTTTATTCTGTCGTCTGTCCTCTCATTATTACTGTATGATGTTTCTGTCTCTCTCTCTCTCTTTTTTTTTTAACCTCCCAATTCACCTCTCTCTCTCTCTTTCTATCTCTCTCTCTCCTCTCTCTCTCTCTCTCTCTTTTTTTTTTAACCTCCCTATTCACCTCTCTCTCTCTTTCTATCTCTCTCTCTCCTCTCTCTCTCTCTCTCTCTCTCTCTCTTTCCTTTCGCTGGCTGCTAAAAATCTGCCTTCAATTCATCAAAAAGAAAGGAATAGAGGTAGGTGAGAAAATAGTCATGAACAAAGCAATACTGAATAAAAGCGAGTGAAATAACGTTTAAAAGAATTTAATAAAAGAACCAATGATTAAAGCATGGCCTCCGTAACAGAGCTTTAGCATTTCAACATTAAGTCATTTCTTTAACGTCATATCAGATCATACTCAGAACCCGAAATGGAAGATGACACCTCAGGACACGACAGCCATTAGACATAGAACTACGCAATAATATGTTCATTTACAGTACACAAACTTTGTAAAGTGTGTCATGACTGCAGTCTTATCATCTACTTCCTGCCACCACAACTTCTTCTCTTGCTCCCCCCCCCCCCCAACACACACACATGCATGCACACACACACTTCAGTAGTTCTCGATGCGGCAATAGACGACATGGATGTTTTGTTTTTCCTTTCTGTATGCCTAGACAGGTTTTCACAATAGGTGCACAGGCACCACTATGATTGCAGGTCACTTCTCGTGCAGGCACCGCTCTGTCTTGAAATCAATAAAGTGTAGCCGTGGCATATCGATCGGCGATCGATATCAGAAGAAATTCGATCAAGCATGGGGCCCTCCTGTTTATATAATGAATAATCGTTTATGTGGAATTGGCCTGGACCGCCCTCCCTCCCTCCCTCCCGTCCGCTCGCCGCTGTTGTTGTTTATGCCCGTGTGATACACTCTGCAGCCCGTGTCTTTTTTTGTGAGCGTGTGTGCGTCCGTGTGTGTATACGTATGGGTGTATGTGTGAGTGTGACATCAGAGGATTGCAACAACTAGGGCGCGATTTTTCCTTCGAGACAAAGGAGTCTCGGCTTTGTTGCACGCTCAGAAGGAGAAAATGTGTTTACGTATTGTATTTTATGTGTTTGGTTTCTGGACATCATGTAAGCCTGGCATATATAAAAACATGAGTGCGTTACAGACAAGGCGGTATGCGCAAGTGTGTACACGTATTGTATTTTATGTGTTTGGTTTCTGGACATCATGTAAGCCTGGCATATATAAAAACATGGGTGCGTTACAGACAAGGCGGTATGCGCAGTGAACACAGTTAAAGTAGGGCGATAATTGGTAGATTGGAAAGCATGTGACATGTCAATCTTTAACAGATGTCTGAAACGATGCGCTGCAATCGAGCGGGGGTCCTAACGTACAGAATAAAATGATTTGTTCTGATTGTTTTGGCCAGATTAACCGTCTGCTCCACAGTGAAAAACTGATGTCTTGTCACTGTGTTCGAAATTCGAATCTTACCGAAAGATGGGAAAGACTAGAAGATTAGAACCTGCATTGTTTCTCAATGACTCAACGGTCCCCTGGCTGCCTGGGTAAGGACGCCCAAGTTTACTTCTCTCGGATAAAGGCGAATATATTACGAATGTTACAGACCTCCTTACCTTGGCATTTAGAAATCGAATGAAGAGGTAGGCTTTCCGGCAAAACCTGCGAATTCCCAAATACTGACTGCAAATTTTCATCTCATTAAAACTGTGCAAGCACAAAAATAAAAAAAAAAAGAAAAGAAAAACCAACCTACTTCTTTCAGGATTGAAAGACTACACTAGATCTTAAGTAGAATCATTGTTTTGGTTGTCTTCATAACTACAAACCATCATTAGAAGCAGATCAAACCAGAATTGTCTGTGTCACACGGATATACAAAATGTGACTTTTCTTCATTGTTATGTTTTCCAATGATACACAGGGAGACGGTCCAACACATTTGGCAAAGTACACTAGCAGTGTTATTCCTGTACACAACTGGCAGTGTATTCCTTGATCTGCAAGCCTGTCAACAAATCGCCTGAACAGAACGACCTGGTGTGGGCAAGAGAGCCCGTGATAACGCTGTACTTTCAGATTTACAACCCCCACTTATGTCATTTAGTGTAAACGACCTGGAACGGCGGGCGCGCCGTTATCAGTGGAGGGAAGGGATGATAATGGAGATGGCGATGAGTCCTCAGAACTTTGCCGAATGGACTATATGGCTGTAAGCCAGCCTTTAAAAGGTGGAAATGATTTTACGTCAGTAAAAATTAAATTTATGAATGGATTATATCTGTGTCGTAAATCAAAAACAAGAATAAACGAGAAATACAGGGGCGATTTTCAGTTCATCAGAGGGTCCTTAAAATATATCTGAAAATCTGGCAGGGTTAAAAGGACGGGCTTCATTGTGCGCTGTCATCCAGAATCAAAATTGGATCGAAAATAATCAATATGTGAGATAATCTTTAGAAAAGAACAATATGCCACAGCTGATAAGTACTGCATCGTTCTGAGCGAAGGACTGGTGGGGCAAATACAACCACTTGAGAATTGGGTTGTAATCTGAATGGAGAAATTTAACTAAACAAACTCTAAACAAAAGCAAAACTATAATAATAGTAATGATAAAAGCGATACTGATATAGTAAAACATCAGCTAAAACAGCTTTGATTTCGTCCTCACACTGCCCAGCGGAATGTCACTTAGGCATACTAATAGACATTATTGTGATCTTGATCTGACTGAGCGAACGCGGTGTGCTGTCGCCAGTGAGAGATACCTGTGGGAAGACCGGGCGACAATTTTCACACTTTTGGCAATGTAGATTATTTCACTGCTATCGTCTCATATACATGTATATATAATTACAGAATATATATATATATATATATATATACATGTATATAAGACGATATATATATATATATATATTTTTTTTTTTTTTTAATTTATTTTTTAAACGGGGCTCGCAAAGAGATGTTTCGGAATTATTGGAACAACTGGAATATTACATGGCATGATGACATGTAATTTGTCTTCTTTAGCCATGCGATTTGCGGTAATTATGACATAATGCATGTTTTATGTATTCAAAAATGTCGAGGAATAAACATTAGAATAACGGGGGGGGGGGGTATTTTTTCCGTCGCTTATGCTTAGATGTGTTGTTAAAAATGCATTTTGTAGTGAAGTATAGTAGTGAATATAAATTGAAAAGCAGCAGCAACAAGCGAATCCTCGCCCTCATGACAAATGAAGGGGAGCGAGGGAAAATGACACAAACGCTGATAAAACGGAGGGGGTTGGGGTGAAAAAAAAAAAAAACACACACACAAAGACGAGGGACTTTCGTCTAAAGATTATCTGTGGCCAAGTCGCCCACTGAGCAGCAGGAACCAGGCGCGGTTGACAGGGAACTTGAGCACTAGCTGATACGCTGCACGACAACGTCCCAGTTTGTGGTTCCCTGTTATCGACAGTCTCGACCAGGCAGTCAGCCCCGACAACAACGCCCAGCCTTTCAAAGATAACTTTTTTTCATACACGCTTTTTTTTTCATTGTCCTGAACCTTATGAGAAAATCAAAAGCCCATTTTGTTAAAAAAAAAAAAAAAATCCAACTGTTATCGATGATTTATAGGCATTGAACTCAGTGGTTTTGATGACTGTCTCCACTGTGATCAGGCGTGGACTTCCCTCCCAGTGCAGAAGTTATACCTTGTGTCGCCATTGGTAGATTCAAACCATGCAGGGCGTGAACGACACCGGCTACATTACATTGGGGAGTGGAAGAGTTTGATCGCCCGCATTGGCGATATCATATAACAAGCAGAAAGTGAAGATAGATTCAGTCGACGAGCTTACTGTCTTTATCCACTAGACGCCAGCATAATCTTCTCGGAGTCCGTTGCTTATCTGCGGTGAATAGAAAGAGTCGGGCAATACAGTCATGAACGAATATTGCAGTAGAAAAAAAAATACAGATTATCTATCGGTTGTGCATATTATTATGAAGAATATCACATTTATATCAAAGTTGTTGTCATTAATTTATAGTCGAAAAGGCAGAGTTTAGCATGAACTCACGAGAGACGCCGCGGATGTTCATGTACTAATTAGATGAGATGCCAGCCTTTATTCATGCTGAACAAGAGACCAAATTTAAAGGATGTAATGTGCCCCCCCCCCCCGCCCCTCCTGAACGCAGGGATTTATGGAGATGCTGGAGGGGAAGGGGGGAGGGGTAGTAGAGAAAGTCTCAGGATTTTCCTGTGCAGAGAAATTTCATGAAATCAGCAGTAACAGTACAAACATCATTTTTGTTCTCCTCATCAGTTTTCGAAATAGAAAAAGACTGTCCAACCGGCAACTAACTAAACAATTTTGAAGAAAACATTGAAAAAAGCAAATAACACTAAGAGTTATAAATAACTTCTTCTTGATGTTGAATTGAAGGTAAGCCAAATTTTCGGACCAACTTGGTCCTTCTTCAGGGCAACAGAGTATCAGTATGATCATCGAGACCATCACCATCATCACCACCATCATTATATAAAATAGAAAAAGACTGTCCAACCAGCAACTAACTAGACAACTTCGCAAATAACACATACCAGCTGGGTACCCCACGGCCTTCGTGGGAGGTTTTATAAAATATATAGTTCTGCGACTTTTTTTTTTTTTTTTGCCAGTATGAGCACCTCGATGCTTATATTTTGGTTCATTAAACTGAATATTACTCAAAGAAAACGTGTTTTGGTTGCGTCATGTTTCCCGCACGGAAATGATGGCGGACAAACTGAATGATAGTTCGGCATTAAAAAAATAAATTAAAACAACTGTGTAAATTCAATCGCTCTTATTATATAGATAAATAACTTCTTCTTGATGTTGAAATGAAAGCATGCCAAATTTTCGAACCAAATTGGTCCTTCATCAGGGCAACAAAGTAAACATATAAAAATGCAAATAGGGTATTGCTGTGTACGGAAGAAAATATCTATCAAATGACTTGTTTATTGTGTACTGGAGGTTTTTCAACTTTTTCTAAAATGAAATGAAATAGTATATTTTTAGAGTTAGAATATGACATCTTGTGATATGTAATGGGCAAATACGTAAGATTTTTCAGTTTCCAGTCTTCTTTATTCTTTTGCTTTGTATAGCTTTTTAATGTTGATCTCTAGGTTTGACAACACCGAAAATTGCGTTGTCTGTTCCTTTAGAAACTATCTGTGCTCTCATTTTGATTACGCATTGCACTATCACCATCATCATCACCATCATTTTACAACAACAACAAAAAAAAAAAAATCTTAAAATTAAGATGACTGTCCACCGGCACCTAATCAAATACATCAAAAAAGTAAAAAAACAATATGAAGAATTTTGAATTGAGTTAATAATAGAAACTAATATCGCTAGCCAAATTTCCGAGCCTGCTTGGCTCTTCGTCTATCATCATTCATCACCATCAACCATTCTAAATCTTGTCCATTGACCAAAATGATCATTCCTGCAAGTTATTATCACAGTGGTCACAGACTCTCCCCGATCTTCACCACAACCGGCTCTACCACCATCAGTATCATCATCTCGACCACCGCCTTCCAAGAGGCACTACAATCATCCACCTAAACTCTTTTTCACCGTCCAGGTAGTTCCTCCAAGTTAATACCAAGATCGAAATTGCGCTAAGCATTGCGAAACCCTTACCGCAGTCTATCGCCACCACTACCACCAGCACCATCATTGCCACCACAAGCATCGTTCCACGAAAACAAACTCAACAAGAACACCCCCCCCCCACACACACACACAAACACACACATACCCCCCCCCCCTAAACTCGCGCGCGGGCGCGTATTGTCAATACCAGGGCGTGGTAGGTGGTATTGTGGTTATGTTGACCAATACGTGCCGTCGATGCAGAGACAGTGCTTTGAAGAAAAGAAAAGAAAACGATCACCTACCCAACAAGGCCACGAACTTTGTACCGCGCACTACCAGCATGGCGATATTTCATCTCTACCAGCTCACCTGGATGTTGTTTTAAAAACACCGTAAATCCACTTTTAATTCGCCTACATCATTACATAATTTCCCCTAACTACATTTCAGGAATCAGCACTGTGAAATCTTCTTTCCTTCTTTCTTTTTCTTCCTGCCTCACTTACGTATCTTTAGTTTTTCATTTCCCAATGATTATCTCGGCTTCAATTAATAGAGCGTTGTTAAAAAAAAAATAAAAAATTTTTAAATAATTCACAGGCAGCTTTGTAAAAATCCCACCATTTTCTAGATTGATATTATATACATATCAGTTAATATGAATTTTACTCAAAGGTCAAAAACTGAGTTTTAGTAAACTGTACTATCTACTTTTCTGCAACAGAGGATGCTTATTCTCAAGGCGAAATACGTCGAATTTGGCCAAAACGTTATGATTTTTGTAAGCTTTTCAACCTGCTGTAGTGGTGGTTATCTCAGCTGTCCACAACCATGGTAAAAAAATAACATGTCATTATTGTGTTATGTGAGTTGTGTTATTTCGAAAACCTGGACATACGGCCTTTTAAATATGTCACTTCGGTGCTGGCCTCAGATCTCTTTATTTGGACAGGACTGACCAGAACTCAAAACTCCAGCCTTGCCCTCAACAGCTGCTCTTAGCCATTGTTATCTTCAGTTCCCTTTCTCTATTCCTCCTTTTGTCTGCACTTTTATCTTCAACGTTCTTTCTCCTCTCCTTAGTTTCTCTATTCTATCACTGGCCATTCTGCCCGGAACCGTCTTTGTTTGTCTTCCGCATATAATCTTCACTCCAATTCTCAGTCTTTTGATCAGCCCATTTTTACATTCTCTTACCCTATGCGTGCTCTCCGCTTGCTCACTTGGTCCTCTTCACGTCGATAACCACCCCGGTGGAAGTTGAAAGACGTAGTAAAACCAGTAACCTGTTGTCCTCTTTTGAGTTTCATCCTCGAGGTCATCCTCTTTTCGTTAACCGTTCTTATTTTCTTTCTTCTCCCCAGTCGTTAATCGTGTATCTTACATCTTTCAATCTCCTTTGTGGTGGTTATCTCGACGGGGTCTCCCCAGTGCTAGATGTCATCCATAGTTTTTGTTTTGTTTCGTTTGTTTATATTCTTGTTTTGCTGTTTTGATGTGCGTTTTTCTTTTCTTCATTGTAAGTGTCATCTCCTTTTATTTTCTCTTTTCCTTTGTATTAATCTTTCTTCCTTTTCTCCTTCCACATGGCATGCCAGCTTTAAAAAAAAAAAAAAAGTTATTGGTTTTATTGATGTTATAGAAATCATAATTTCCTTTTCTCACCATTTCTGGTTGTTATCTTCCTTATGTTGTTGCTGTTCTTATTGCTATTCTTTCACTCCTCATTCTAGACATCATCCTTAACATTTTTTTCCTCTTTACACTTTCTTCTTCTTATCTCTTTTTCCTATCATTCTCTATTATCCTCTTCTTACACTTTCTTCTTCTATCTCTTTTTTTCCTATCACTTTCTATTATTTTCTTATTGCACTTTCTTCTTCTTATCTCTTTTTTCTGTCATTCTTTTTATTTTATCTTTACACTTTCTCCTTCTCATCTCTTTTTCCTTATCATTCTCTATTATTTTCTTTTTATACTTTCTCCTTCTTATCTATTTTTTCTGTCATTCTCTTTATTTTCCCTTTACACTTTCTCCTTCTTATCTCTTTCCCCTGTTATTCTCTATTATTTTCTTTTTACACTTTCTCCTTCTTATCTCTCTTTTCTGTCATTTTTTTTCTCTTCTCTGGCTCTTCCAGCTCATGACACGTTATCACAGACAGAGCCATTATCTTTAGAGAGTTTATATTTCTTTTGAGCAGCATTTTGTCCGTGTGTAGAAAATGAACCATCACTGAACTCGAAAGAAGAGACCAACAAACTCAGTCACCTGATATTTACATGAACGACAACTGATCACAACCACCATAATTATGATACCTCCCTGAGCATTTCGCAACTCATCACACCCCCCCCCCCCCACCACTCCTGATCCGACACACATATAAGCCAGTAATTTCCCAACAAATATCAGCCAAGAGCCTGACGAGGGCGTAGAACGCCGAAAATTTGCACGAGACCATTATACAACCCAGCAGTGAAGCGCTTTGGCAAGAGAATTCTCTCTTCATTTTCTATACACAGAGCCATTATCGTTTGTCATGAATTTTTCTTAGGACGAAAGTCAGTGTTAACCCTCGTACAAAGTGAAAAAAAAAAAAGAAAGTAAAACTGCTTTTTTATCTGCTACCCTCCGTCTATCCTGCACGCCCATAAAACGGCAAATGGTAATGTGACACATATTTAAAGAAGATTTAAAAAAAAAAAAAAAAGGGATATCGCTGATAAGACATAATTCACCTTCCTGTTGAATTTCTGGGGTCTTGATTTTGGCAGCGAATTTTGAAATGGGGGGATTTCCACTTTAACCCTGTAATCTTGGATTTCTAACAATTTGTTTGTTTTTTTTTTTTCTTTTTTTTTTTAAATTTTATTTAACTATTTTTTAAATATAATAATGACCATCGGTAGAATAATAGCCAACAAATAAACAAAGCAGGCAAAAAATAAACAAGCAATAAACAAACACACAAACAACAACAAAAAAAGCAAACAAAAACAAAATAAACTATTATTTAGTATCCTTGATCTCGTCAAAGAGTCTTGTCTTTCTCCAACTACAAATTCCTTTTGAAATAACTTCTGAAATTCTCCTAACAGGAAGGATTTATTCGTAAAACACTTATGTCGTATGTGCTATGGAGCTACATTTAATCGATGCAAGCATTTATTATTATTATTATTACTATTGATTATTACTCGTGTGGATCTGTGTGTGATTCTGTGTGTGTGTGTGTGTTGGGGGGGGGGTGTTTGTGGGTAAATGTAATTGTCTTTATGGTACATTTTCGACACCGGGATGATAACCCTTCATTTGACTTTGGGGACTTTTTTAAGGATGAAATTGATAAACATTTTATTATCCTTCTTTTTTTAAAGTTATTGTCATCATATTTGTTATTGTTATTATACTGTTTTTATCATCGTCACAAATATTATTATTATCATAAATATTGAGGTACTCAATCAATAAAATTGAGAACGATTGCATTCCTTACTTGTCGAGACATGCTGTCTGTCATTGATTCGGGGGGGGGGGGGGGGGATGGGAGCTGCCGGAGGATCTCCCAGACATTAGTAACAAGCCAGATCAGAATATGGACCAATGGTGATCGACTCTGTTCAACATCTAACTCCAGTGATAATATTTCAGGCTCTCCAGCACTTTATTTGGACGTGCGTAGGACTTGATCAAACAAAAGACTTTCTTATCTCGCGGCCTCTAGATCAAACAATTAATAATGATTTGTACACTCACAATACGCACCCGTGCGCGCGCGGGCACACAGACAGACACACACACAAACACACACACACACACACACACAC
>JBCAUA010061050.1:0-11309 GCA_038406235.1 Peronia verruculata
TGTGTATTTTTTTCTGCTGAACTGCCAGTTAATGTGGTCACAACCCCATATTACCTGTGGTAGAGAAAGAGTTAATTGTCCCATCAACTTTTTTTTTTTTTTTCGAAATATCCAATCGTTAGTGTCTCAGCGTGCCTCTCTCTTTCATTTTCCTTTCTTTCTTCATTTGTTCACGCTTTTTTTTTTTTTTAGCATAATTTCTTTTTTGGGTCATTTTCTTCATTCTTCTTTCTTTCTTTCATTGTGTTTCTTTCTTTGTCTTTCTTTCTCTGTCTTCTAATTCTTTATTTCTATGCTTTTTATTTCTTTCTTTCTTTTCTGCTTTCAGGTGTTCAAAAAAAAAAAAAATAATAATAATAAATAAATAAAAATTAACGATACACATTACATTTTACTAGCGAATTCAAAGATTTTCAGAATCAAAGCCTTATTGGGCGACAGGTGACATTCATTGTCCAACTAACACAGAACAACATAACAACATAACATAATATGAATATAACAAATGTGTCTAAAGAATGCTTCGCAGTTCATTGAAATTTTAAGACACATGATTTTTTAATGCAACCTTTTAAAGCTCGGGTTATATCGTTTTGGAGTTTGCACTGTTTGTGAGATTGAAAGGAAAGCTGCCAACGTTAGAGAGAAGATAGTTCCGGATGTTTAGAAATTCTCATCATGAGTTTCCAGATCCAGATGTATACGGAAAAATAGTTTTTTCCCACAAAGGGAAATAAGTCAAATATCGTATCGAATATAAACAGTGTGGCCGATCAGTCCCTTAGAATTCCATGAGACTCCCCCGATGATTCATCGAGTTTGATTGATGACATCTACAATCATACACTGAAAAGGTATAGAAACAAAAAAATTTCCTCATGTTATTAGGCCTGTCAATTTGCTCTTGAGAGCAGAAAAAATCGATTCAAAAGGGAGTTACAGTCAAACGTGGATCCAGATGAGAGAAGCGGTTTCCATTCAATTTACTTCCTCATCGCAGTAGACCAAATGGTACCATGCTTTTCTACAATGTGTATTCGCTGAAGTTCATGACAGCAAATACATAAGTCATACTCATAGAGTGTCACCAGTGGGAATTCCTATGTTGCATAGTAGTTCTTCTTCATTTTTAGTTTACTTTGTTAAAATGTTAGCAATGCATAATTTCTTTTTTTTTTTTTTTTTCAGTCATATTATCGAATCAACAATAATGATTGATCTATATCTCAAATTACTCTCAACTATCAATGAGATATTATTCAGATAAACAGATCTCTAACAGCATTCATCAGCCTCTAGGCCTATCCACTCTGCCAAAATACTCCACTACGAAAAAAAAAAAAAAAATGAGTTGCTCATCTGTGGAGTCTAATTCCAGTCCCTGAATGGCTAGGTCTAGATGACTTCCAGTCTTTTTAAGCCTGATAATTGCATTGTACAAAAGAACTGCTGTTTTCTTCAATAGTGACTAGTTTGCTCCTCACTTATAGAGAAGTGAGCTTTATTAAAGAAAAGTTTGTGAGAGTGTCATCACAAAAATGGCTTATCAGTGGTTTATAAATGATAACTAAGATGGAAAATGCAATTGATGTGTGTTCAGATGAGAAATCCACATTATGGAAGATAGAAAGTCTGTCCATGAAGGAGCTTTACTTTATGTGTTTCATAATTTTCAGCAGGACAAAACCATGTGTGAAATACATTGTGAACTGGGGCATGGAGCTTTTGGCAAGGTGTATCTACTTCACCTTGACTCAGGAGATGAGGTGGGTTAACCTTCCATATTAGCTCAGAAAATGAATCTTTTCTTTCTTTCCTGAATATGAAAATTTTTTGCAAATGTGGTCAAAATACAATAATTTTAAAACCAGTACACTTTCAGAGAAAACATACACTTTTGTGACAGCATTATTATTGATCATCTCTTAGCAATTTATTTGACATTTTATGTCATTCATGAGCCAATCATCTTATATAATTATATGGATGAAACAACCACAGCATGTTAACAGGTGTTACATTTATGTAATCTATCTCATTGCCTGCTCTATGTATCCGTTTGCTCATGTTTTTCTCATTCTTATGCTCATCTTTCCTCAAACAGAAACAGAATTCATTCTCAGTAAATGAACACGTTTCTATCAAATGTTATTGTCATACAGGTGAACTGTCAAAAATGAATAAAACAAGAAGCCAGATTTATCCATGTAAAACAATATAATTATCTTGACTGACATTGCATTTTGTCTTTTTTTTCTTCCTCAGTTTGCTCTAAAAGTTACTGACATCGGACGTCTTATTGATGGCAGTAAGAAACAAGATCAAGCTGTGGCTGAAGCCAAATTGATGCATAAACTTTGCCATGCACACCTGGTGCAGTGTTGCAACTTTTTCATGAGGGATTCTTCATTGTATCTCATCACAGAGCTTTGCACTAATGGCACTTTGAAGACATATTTGGTGAAATGGCCAGACCCAGTCAAGGAAAGTCAAGTTCTAACTTGGTTGAGTCAAATGGCAGATGCATTAAGGGTAAGGATATCCTGAATGTGAACATTGTTTTTACAGAGTAGATGCTAGCTCTTCCTTCAGTGACGTGGCATGAAAAAAGATCTCAGTGGGCGCTGAACTCTCTTATTTTTGGGCATGACAGTTATATTACGTTTATCCATCATTGGGCATTTTTCTATTGCATTTGAGTCAAAATGGACTAGACTATAATTTCTGATAGAATAATATTAGACTGTAATGAAATTCATACTTTCAAAAGCAAAAATTCAGTATGTGCAAATCTTGTCACATCTTTAACTCTACCTCCTTTAACATGTGTACATTTCAGTACCTTCATGCATATAATGTGATCCATCGTGATTTGAAGACAGAGAATATTTTCTTAGATTCGATGGGCAATGTGAAAGTGGGTGATCTTGGCATTGCAAGGTATGTAAACTAATTTACACTTTGAGAACATTACTGTAAGTGCAGTATGTGTCATTTCTCATTTATTTATTAATCTCTGATCATTAGAATAATGCTAAGATAATATGGTGAGTGAAAGATAATGCTATTTCTTTAACATGAAGCATGTAAACAAAAGTATAGTCTGCACATCCTCATAAATACAACAAATTAATGTTGATTACTGGCACTCTGATGTCTGTTCTTGCAAAATATGGTTATGAATGTTTCATGATTTCTTTACAATTTGCCAGAGAGCTAGAATACACAGCTGAGAGAGCAAAGACAATTACTGGTACCTGGCCGTATATGAGTCCAGAAGTCATTGAGGGTTCTCCTTATACAACAAAAGTAAGTCCTCCTCCGTCTCTTACAGTGAATTCTGAAAGTAGACTTTGCACATATGTCTGTAGTTCATGGTCATATAAGGAGTATATTCTTTTTCATTTTTTGTTTTTAGTCTGAACCAAAGTTTTGAAATCCATGAAAAATTTGGACAACTATATGTTAGATTTGACTTAGAAAATGATTAAGCAGTTTAATTGGTTGTGGTGGAAATCATATTAAAGCATTGGTATTGAAATGAAAAAAATTAGACTAATTGCCAGATCTGGTGGCTGGGTGTGATGTTTAACCCTCCAAGTGTTTATAGCCAATTAAATTGGCTGTAAATTTCGCTCTGTGATGTTGTGGCTGATTTAATCAGCTGTATTGTGATTTGTTATTAGGTCAATGGATCAGGGTCAAGTTCAATATAATTATGTCAACAGATAGGGAAAAAAAAATTTCATGTTGCATTTTATTCATTCTCCTTTCAGAAAATGCATAGTTTTATGGGCTTTCCTTTATTTTGATATACCTGTTTCAACATATTTTCCAACACATTTTAAAATCTTTATTTTTTTCCTGATACCACAGACTGTTTATTGGCAACACTTGGAAGATTAAAATCTTATGCTAGTGCTGTATAAATATTTCCCTATGGATGGATAGTTCAACATCTCCTGACTGCAAAAAAAAATAGTTTTTCATTTTTTGCCCCTAAGTTTGTAGTGATTTTCAAGTTAGGTTTACAAGATATGATATGAAAGACTATTTTGAGACTTGACTCAAATTTAAGTTTTCCACTATATTCTTCCACGTTTTTTGAAATGATGAAATGAAGTTAAGCAGATTATAGAGCACCATTCTGTGGTTGTGCTGCGAAAAAGGAAGGTTGGAATACTTGATATGAATATATAGATGATATGAAAAAGTCTTCTTTTGCTAGTTTTTTCTTATGGGGTTCCTGCTTGATTCTCTCCCTGGATTCTTCATTTTTGATTTTTTTCAATGACTTTATTTTGAGAGTTCTTCCTGAGCAATTGTTGGTGAAAGTTAAGTATTCTCTGCACTAAGTCAAAATGAAGACCCAAATTTCTTAGCCATACAGTGATGCATAGAGAGGTAAGATACAGGATGAACTTTCTATGTGACCTGAGAACAGATGAAAATTCTAATGTCATCAAGAGAATATGAGTACCCTGAGTGGTGATGGGTGATGTTCATTGAGGAATAATGATCAACTCTACCATTGTGACAGGACACTAGGTTTTGAGGATGATCTTGAATTGCGATGATTTCCTCTACAGGCTGACATTTGGGGATTGGGCTGCTGTATTCATGAAGTGATGACCCACAGCCAGACATTTAAAGGAGAGTCTGTAATGAAGCTGATGTCCAAAATAGTGGAAGGTCAGGTAAGTACAGATCTCAAGTCAGAAAATGTCTTATCTTTCTATGAAGTATTCTCATCATGTAAGCATTCTCACAATTACCTGTCATCTTTTCCAGGACATCTCTAATGATTAAGAATCTTCATTTGAAATGATCTTGATATCACACTTAGACTTACTGTTAATGAATTTTTGTCCCACAGATACCACCTATTCCAAAGGTTTACAGTGAAGATCTACGATTACTTGTTTTGACTGCATTACAAAAAAATCCAGACAAGAGACCAGATGCCCATGAGATTCTTCACAAAGTTTGTGTAAGTATATATATATAATAAAAGCTGTATTTCTGTGGAGCATATGATGTCTCCCATAGTGAACAGTTATGAAAGACGTCAAATTTTTGTCCTTTCCATATAATTCTTGAAATGTTGTGTTAAGATTGTATTTGTAAATGTGTGTCTAGTTTGAACATAATATATAATCTTATTAACCTCTTGAGTTCTCAATAAAAAATTATCGGAACTGAAGAATAATAAGAGATAAAATTCTAGGAATTAGTGTAATGACATATGAACTTTTGAAGTGCAATTTACAAAGAGAAAATATCATTTTACACCAGGAAAAGTATATATATTCTGAACCAGCATTGGATAAGGATTGGTTCTGAAGAAGAAAGAATTTTGTAACTTGTATGTAACTCAGATTAGAAGTCAATTCACCAATAAACGTCCTCGCATCCATGTGACGAAAATTTGTATATATATAGATCTCTATATCTAGATCTATATACCTGGCTATATATATACCTGGACTACAGGCATTTTACATTTCTAGATCTAGATCTAGAATAATTAATAAAAATAATAAACAAACATGCCACACCCACGCCACATCCCACTGCCATGCTTACCACTCATCCCCTTTAATTCATCATGCTCACCACTCATCCCAAGCAACTCTTCCTGTCTTGCAACCTCCTTCGTCTTTCCTTCATTGATTATCGATCCACATTGACCGTGACCTAGTTTGGTATGAGTCTAAGAATGCTTGCTATTTCATCCGAATCTGTATCCACGACACTGTCCTTACTTGTCTCTGAAGCATTGTCATCTATGACTTCGACGCCAGAAACATCTGACTCACTTTCACTTCACTGTTGCTCATTATCTTGTTTCGACCAACAAAAGTTTCTCTAACTATGTTGAAACACTGCTTCGATTAGCCATGTGCCAGTGTTGTGAAAGCAGCGGTGCCAGATTTTTCTGCTGTGAGAGTCAAGTAAAATTAAAAATTGGCCAAACTTGAGACCGAAATCGGGGCCAGGTGCACTCTACAAGGGAGCCGATATTGGGCCTAATGCACACAAGAGGTTAAAAACCTGTCTTTATAGTTTCTGTCTATAGTAGTTTTTTTTTTTTTTTTTCCCCCCCAATTTTGAACTAAATCCTGACCCACATTTAAGTAAACCATTTGCTACAAACTGCCAGTTGCCAGTGTGTCCCAAAGTTCAAAATCAGTTAAATAACCTGTCAGTGTGTTCACAGCAAATCCAACATCATCCCTACAGTCCTGGATGTCATAAACCTTTGCTCAAAGTGGAAGTTGATGAGATGAATATATGCAGAGCAGTTAAACAATTTGAAAGGCAGCGACTGAAGGAAATCAAGGTAAAGCCATCTGAGAAACATCTTGAACTGGATGAACCCGATGAACCATTGTATTCCTTTGATTTGGAAGAGGCTTCTGAACACCACAACAACAAACAAGTTAGAGCACAGAAATCTTCCAAACTCTTGGAAAAAAACAAGACTGGGAGTGCTGTAAATAGAAAGAAGTCTGCATCTTCTCCATCAGACAAAGACAATGATAATGATGTGAAGGACCCAGGTGACGAAGTTCACAGACCATTCCAACATATAAGCAGGCCTTTGCCTCACCCTAGGAAATTCAGAAAACACCAAGCAGATGTTTCAAAAAGAAAATCAGACTCTGTAAGTAGTAAACAATGTATCAAACCACGTGATGCAGTAACTTCTCAGAATGTGTCATCATCAGTAAAGAATAGTGGTTCTATGAGAGCAGTCTCACCTCATTCCAAAACAGCAACAAGAGATGTGGCTCAATCAAAAGTGGAAAGTGATACCCCAACTAGTTCAAACACCACATCGTCATCTGATGATGCTCAAGATGACAGTGAAGATGAGACCAATAAACCCTACACAGTATTCTCACAGTTTGATGGTAAGTCATTTTGATTTCCTCTCAGGAATCACTGAAATAATTTTTTGTTTTTTGCCTGCTTATTTGATGATATGCTGACTGCACAGGATTGCAGAGAAACTTGATATTTCTGATTTTATTCCGATGCAAGACTCTTGCAACATATATAACTTGTCAGCCAATGCAGCAGATGTTCTACGTCTTAGTGAGAATCTGAGGTACTGTTAAAATGATTTAGTATTTGTCTGTTTGTCTTGTTTTCCAGAGGTCTTGTAATTTACCATTGATTTTTAGCTGTTTTCCAAAACATGGATAATTAATATTTTTGGACATGTAACAGTAGCACATGTAACAGTAGGCCTATTATTTTGAGAATAGGCAATCAGATTTTTTCAACGCCATAAACATTAGGCCCGGCTCACAGAGGAAGAAATGCAAAAGGAGAAATGTGAAACTCTGAAATGCGAAACACTTCACACCACACATTACCTGATCACATAGGCCTGATCATGCTCTCACGTAGGCCAGTTGACATAATGGATTCCTCAGATATGGGCTGCAACTCTTGCTTGGAATGTGTCTGGAAGTTGATCATCATAATGATGCTAGGAATATTCGGGAGATATTGTCTGATTTCTTTAATAACCCCAACAGCCTGGTAGAATGGTAGAATAATCTCGTTTTCAGAAATATTTTACAGGAGTTACAGCAGTTCTTACGACAGAAAGAAAAAAGAAGGAAGACAAACCAGACATGTAATGTTAAAAGGCTGATAAGTTCCATTTTTCCAAAGTATCATAATTTTTGAGATGGACAATGTTTTGAACATACATATACTTATCTTCAGCAGTTAGAAGTATGGTTTCTTCAGGGATGTGTTTGTTGTTGTCACTGTTGTTTTGTTGATGGGTGGATGGATGGATGGAGGTATGGATGGAGAGATGAATGGATGGGCAGAAAGAAAGTCAGATATTCGGACAAACACAGACAGACAGCCAGGCAGATCAATAGACTTATAAACAGATAAAGAAATAGGTCTACTACTGATGATTATAGTTGGTTTCTATAATACTGATTAATGAACTGTCCTGCTGGTGGGTTCAGTTGACTGTCAATCTCTTCCCAAACTTGCTTTCTTTGGTCTTTGTTTTTGTAGTCTGGGTTTGTGGCATCCCACAGTAATTGTCAGCCGCTCACAAGTTCAATAATATTTTTTGTGTAATCATTCATAGTCGGAGCTTTGAATGCTGTGTTATCTCTATAACAATGCTGTAGCAGAATAATGCGCTTCTCTGCTGTTCTACAGGGAACGCCACACGAAAAGTGAACACAAGTTCACTTTGCCTGCTCATGTCAACACACACGTTTCACATTATTGGCATGTTATTACCTCCTGTGGGCACATTGCCATTTAAATCATTGTAACCACTTTTGTTTGCACACATGAGGGGTTTCCTGTTTCGTGTTTCTTCCTGTGTGAGCCAGGCCTTAAGTATTTTAGCATAATTTCAGGCTTTTTTATGTAGCATACTATAATGATGTTCCACAAATTGCTGGAAAATTGTGTTGTAGTGTGTTAAATAATTTTGTGGGAAAGTTAACCCCCTATTTTGAACTATGGCATCATTTAGTGCATTGTCAATGGGGATTGATTTTGACCAGCCTTGTTATTTCCCTTTGCCAGGCACAAGAGTGTTGGAGAAACATCTAAGAGAGGGAATAAATTACTTTTACACTCTTTGTTTGAAATATACATTATAAAAAATTACCAAAAAGAGGAAAATATTGTTTAATGAACTGTTTTCTTCATATCATAATAATTTTTCAAATTACAAGGGGAAAAGTGAGTTTTTCCTTCTTTTTATTATTTCTTCAACAACTCCTTTGTCCGGTCATGAGATAACCTCCACCAGGAGGTTGAAAGATGCACATGTATATGGAATATGTTCAAAGTATAGATTCACCTTCTCCTTCATATTTTTACAGGTTTGGCTCAGACCTATATGGATAACTTAGCAATGGAATCAAGGCAATGGTTGCGGAAAAGGTTTGCTCCTGACAAAGATGAGGTAAGGAAAAAATTTGCAAGTTTGGTTTCAAAAGTTTGAATCTTAATGTTCAATGGTTTTTTTTTTTTTTGCTTAGATCTTTTATTCTCAATACATGTTACACACACACACACACACACACACACATGCAAGCATGCACGCACGTACGCACGCACGCACGCACGCACGCGCACACACACACACACGTTAGGTTTCTTGTGTGATGATTTTATATTTATAATTACCTTTACAAAGTTCAATCTTGTGAAACATTCATTTTACAGAAATCTGGATCACAACTAGATTGTTTTGTTTACCTATTAGATAATTTGAATGAAATAAACTGTTATGTAATTACACTTTGTGCAACTTGTGGCCATATCCAAGTCATAAATCAAGATCTTTCTCTTTCAGTAGGATACTTTGACAGTTGGCATGCAATAATACATCACACGAATGTACCTGTGAAAAAACTCAATAATTATGGTCTCTGTATTTTATCAGCTGTTGCTCCCAGAATTTCCTATCCTCCCTCGTCTTTCTCCACCCCACCCCAACCCCACCCCACCATCCCTACCATCACTTCCACACTTCTGGTGCAGTTGATTTGAATTGCAACATCTCCCACATGGTGTCAAACACTGATAAGCACTGAGGGGAGGGTGGGGGCTTTTTCCTTTAATCCCTTTCACTCCACATCCATCTTGATCTTTGTTCTGCTTTTACCAAACATTATTGCTCATAAAATTGTGGACAGCTTTTGATGGGGATATTTGGCCTTTGTTGATAAAAAAAAAAAAAAGACAAAATGAAGTTTCTATAAAGGATATTCAATGAAAATTATCTTATCTAGATTTTCGGTTATAATAATAATATACATGTATTATGTTTCCATGCTGATGTGTACAGCCTGGATCTGAAGTGGTCAGTGCAGATTCCTCCTCTGACTCAGAAAGCCTTGTTACCCTGTTCACCCGTGCCCAGAAAGTGAGATATGTCAACAAGAAAACCAAATCCAGGAATGTGAAGCTGGGTACTGAGTATGCATGCATTTTATTCTATTAGATGTGTTCATCACTGACAATTTTCAAGTTTTAGTTTGTTCACATCCATTTGTCATAAAAAAAGAATGTTAAAAAGTTGCCAAAATACCCAACAAAGATTAATGTACGAACACAGTTTTATAACAACTATCATCACATAGAAAGTATTAAAATTATCTGTTTATAAATTAATCTCTAGATGTATTTGTAAGAGTTAACCAGATTGACCTGAGACAAAAAGCTTTCCAAACTTCTTCTGATTTATTCTATCAGATTAACATTCACTGTGTTTATTCATGAATCCACCTGCCTTTGTTTTTTTTTGTTTTTTAATTGTGACAAAATATCGTTTTATAATATACATTTAAATTGTATGTGATTGTTACCACATAATTTGATTTCTGACATGCTTTCAGTTTTATTTCTCTTCACCCCTGCACAAGCACATGCTCTCAATTTTTTTTAAGTGCATTTATTTCATTTCCTAACATAAAATAAGATTCTTGTTGTTCATGTTCTCATAGCTTCAGTGACATAGAGGAAGACTTATCAACTAATGTCAGGGAGGCGGCTGAGAGTGTCATTGAACTGTTTGGACACCAGGATAGGCACCAGATGGAAGTAAGTTGAAAAGCTCTTTCACTCATCACAAATATACAATAAAACAACAGTTAAGGCAAAGAAGTGGGAAGAAAACAGAACATGAAACTGCATTGTGCTGATCTTTTCAGTAGTCAGTTGTAGGTGTGACAGGTTAGTAAATTGCCTTGTTTTTGCCAGTGCCCTATTGTTGATATTAACCCTTTCAGTGCTTTGCCCAGAACCATTCCACGCCTGTGACAACAGCCAATTTCGGGGATATAATCAGGATGCCTTAAAACTTGTATATTATCTGAGTGACTTTCCTGGCTATCTTCAACCTCCTTTGTTTTGTTTCTAAGCGTCGATTGTGCGTGAGAGGTTGTTTCAAGTTAGAAATTTGTGGAATTTGTGCATACTGATTCATGCTTAGGTCAATATGGCCAATAAAAGAAAAACATCCTCAGGAGTGTTAAATGAGATTCTGAACGATCGTATAATGCTGATGAAGATCTGTTTAGTGAATCTGATAATGACAAGGGTTGCTCAGTTAGATCTAGATCTAGGTCTTGTAATACCATGTCTCAATCACTAAGTTATAGATTTTGATCTAAATAGCAGCAGAAGTACACAAAAACACACTTAGGGTTTTTTTTCACGATAAATGTACGAGGGCAGGCTGATAATTAAGTTCCGTTTGATCATAACTCAGTCAATTTTCGTCACATCGACCTAAAATTTCC
>JBCAUA010061061.1:0-11308 GCA_038406235.1 Peronia verruculata
AAAAATTGGTTTTTCCATTTTTTTCCTTTAATTTGAACATGCTGAAGTCGATGGAAAGGGTAAAATAACCTAACTTTAATGATAAGAATAAAAAAAAAAAAACCACCTCCAGGGCGCCCCCCCCCCCCCCCCCCCCTAAGGTGCATTGAGCCTAAATAAGTAAAATACTTAGATTTGTATTTATTTTGGTGCAATTTTGTTTTCTTTTACAGCATTTTTGTGTTCCACATGCTCGTATTATAACTCTAATTTTCCAAATTCTACATGTACAATGTAGTAAAAAAAAAAAAAAACCATTTTCAAGAAATTATAAAGAGAAGAACACATTGTCACATATATCAAAAGTCACTGGATAATTATTTCCTTCCAAATAACATAAAGTACATATGTGGATGGGATTCACAGTTTCCAAACAATAACATCTGGTATACTAGAGGGCATTGATGTCGCACTGTCTTTCCACATAAACTGTCATTTCTTGACCATGAATCATTACTAGGGTAACTTTGGATCTTTTGTAGTTTCTAGTAACACTTCTAGGATTAAAACTGGGTGAACTGATAGGAGATAAGTGAATGATGTATGAAGACCATATCAATAACTTGTGGTATAATTAGAGTGGATGATAGGGGGGGAAATGAGTACCCTTGTCCCTGTAAAAACCCTATCCACCCACCCATGCCACAGCATCACAACGACAGCACTGTTTACACTGGCAGTGGCTCACTCTCATTGGGTCAGGATGATAAAGTCACTTAGCATGGTGACCCAGGTCAATTAACATGGAGACCCAAATCAATTGACAAGGTGAGTGAGGTCAAATATTGATCATTTCAGTCAGCCATGTGCAGTCATATCTAAACTGATCCACTAATGACAGGTTTCATGTCATTGCAAGGCTAATTAATCATGACTAATTAATAATTGCTTAAAATGTGTACATAAAATATGCTGAAGCAAGCAAAAATACTCCAGTTTTTTTGTTTTTTTTTAAACTTTAAAAAATTGAGGTTCAAAGGTTCAAAAGCTCTATCAGAATAAAAAATATGAATACATGTATTATCAATGCACACATCTCATGTTAGGAACAAAAATACGGCTAAAGAAAAAGAAAATACAATACAAATGTCAGCACATACGATTATGTATCCACATTTCTAAAATTGTAATTTCAATTTTTGTCCAAAAGTAATCTCTATAAGTGCTGCATCTAGAACAGTTTTGATGCTATCAAATACAACCATTTCTATGAAAGTATGATATATTATTTTTCTGTCATAAAAATAAAAATCATAATTATCTGACAAACTTCCAGATCTGGATGTCGTAATGATCTCAATGACATGTTCTACATTCTCATGTGGTCTGGTACAGCATGCTTTTCATTACTACATTTCTTTTCCTCTGCTGAGCACAATCCAGAATCACAGTGAAATGCTAAATGCATTTAAGTCGACCAGCCAAAGAGTTGTGGAGTAATAGATGGTTATTTGAAAAATCTGTTCCTAGAATAAATGCTTCAGTTTCTTTCAGAGCCCTCGTCCATCATGACCATGCATGAATTCAATTACATTCTTTGATTCAATAATTTCTACTTGTTGGGTATATGCAATGGGAGATTTGAAAATCGCAAAAGATAAAGTTTACTGCATGCTGTTAAAAAAATGAGAGGCAAAGGAAAAAAGAGCATAGATTAAAACTGGCACTTCATGTGAAATACCAACTGGGTCTATATGTAAATCTTGCTCATGTGTGGATGAACTGAAAATATATGCGAGACAAATCAACAGGGCTGGTATATACTTTTAAGAGTTATTTTTCATACTTTTCTAATACAGTGGAACTCCTGATACAGTAGTCTCCGCCCATGAACCCTCCGCCTAAGAGCCGGTCCACCTAAGAACCCACCCCTGCTGTGAAACGGAATTTTTTCTCTATAATTTACCCTTTTAAGAACCCGCTCCGGCCGCTCCCAAATAAAAAAATCCATCTAAGAGCCCGGTGTCGGACCAAGATACCCAAGTACATATGGTCTAATACTACATCATACTGTCCACTTGAGAGAAACGCACAGTGCTTGATGTGCAGTAAAATGGGGACGGGGGTGGAGGGAACAGGAAGACACAGGAGTGGAAATGATGGTTGATGTATGACTGCATAATCAGGCCATGCTGTTGACAAACTCATAACCATTTCTTTGTTTGACAACACGTGGGACAGCATTTGTGATTGACTTTGTGGATAAGGAGGTGTAAGTTTAGCCTCCTGACTGGTCAGCTGTTTTGCTACTTCCGTCGGTCTGTAAACACTTGAGTCACTCATGCGATTATCCCCGGGTAGCATAGCAACATCATGTTTTCAACAATGATCCCGTTATGTGAAAACTCACACGGCGTCTAAGCGCTGGGTAGTATTGATGTAACTATACACTACAAAGATCAGGAATTGCTACATCTCATTATAACACACACAGGGAAGAAGGCTGTACTTATTTGTGTAGATAAGTCTTTAACTAACGGTAATGATCAACCAATCATGGTAGTGAAGGCAATCTGTGGCCATAAGGGTTGCGGAACTTTTCAATTCGCCTAAGAACCCACTTTTTCTGTCTCCTGACGACCGGGTTCTTAGGTAGAGACCACTGTATGTAATAATCCAATAAAAAATTGCTAGAAATCACTTACAAGTTCTGTTTTACCCAAGTTTTCACTCAATGATCTGACAGCAGTGAAAAAGGGTCCGTTTGTGTACAGTCTGATAAATCCACACTCTGGGACCCAGCGGACATGTTCAATGAAGGCATTGTCACCGACCTTCCAGCCCTGAAGCTTCTTGCCGCAGTAAAAACAGCGAACACGATCGCTGATGCCTGTGCAGTCAAAAAGGAAAAGAACAAAAGTTATTTTTCAGGTGAATAATAAATATTACAGTGGTGAAGGACAATATCAAAATTGAAAGACTAACTGATGGAAAGATGGATAAAAATGTTCCTTCATTTCTGACAGAGAATGAAGACAGAGATAACACATTATGTGAAATATCCATATACAAACATGATGGACAGACAAATGACTCAGCTGACAGGGGACAGACAGTTTGGTTTAGAACCCTAATCACGTATATCATGTGTAAATCTGAAAAGCACTGTGATTGTACAGAAGGCAAGGATAACATGGATTAAAAGGACAAATGAGAAAGAAAAGTACAGAGACAAGATGACAAGGAAAAGAATTCAAGCTACTTACAACAGAATGAAAAAGGACACTATAGAGAGAGAAGAAAAAATAGAAAAAGAAAAATTAATTATCATATGTCAATCAATCAGTTTCTGCACTAATTTCTGATAGCAAATTATTCATTTCTGATGTCAGGTTGTTGCTGTCAGCATCAGTATTGTAATTATTTGTAGGATTAGAAAAATCATTTATTGCCAGCTGCAGACAAACTATGATTGAGATTAGGTTTTAGGGAGGAAGAAAATAAACATATTTCACTGCCGAGATATTGCTTCCACACAGATCTAAATTAGAGAGATAGACAAAATAAAAAAAGATTGGATCGTATTTCATTTTCTTCCTTCCTTCCATATGTACTTAGATTTCCTTTGTAATTGTGAGAGCAACTTACCAACAAAATAGAAGCCTGCACGTGCCATTTGGTGGATATCCATAGGAATGTCATCCGGCCAGCTGCCAGTATTAAATGTATCCAGACGGCTTTGAATTGTGGCCAGTCTGGGCTTTTTTGCCTTGGTGGGTGTTATATAATGTGATATTCTGTTCATCTGTTGGTGAGTTGATTGGCTTGTCTCAGAGGTCTCACAGGGAGGCACCAGGGCTGTTTCAGAGTAGTTGGATGTGGTGGGCAATGAATTATTTTACAATATCAGAAACTTGCGATGGTGGAGTTCTTTGGTTAAGAATTTGCATTTGTTGACTCTCGGAGATGCTTAGCATCTGCAACTATCTTACTACTAGGTATTCTGTTCGATCATGGCCTATTCTCAAGTTCATGGTCATCCATCAACCTTGTTTAGTGAGGCAGTCTTTGTGGTAGGTTAATCTTACATTTTTTTTTTTTTTTTCAATGAAATAAATATTGATAATTGTAGACTGTTACTGGTACCACTGTTACATGTCATGTCTCTTAACTGCTACCCATAGTTCTTGATGATGTCCATTAGGCCCATCTCTCATGAGAAAACACATGTGGTGTATCCATGGTCAACACGTGGCACATCAATGATTGGCCCATGTCACCGACGTCTGGCGTTTCAAGCACTGATCACATGTTCACATTGTGAATCATCAAGCACTCACCAATCATAGTGATCACACAGAAACTCATAGCAGACCAGATGACTCGACTGATAGCACTGAAACGATGAGACATAATTATTCAGACATTGTAGTAATTATGGGGGTACACACATGCACAGAACCACAAACATCATTATATAATATTGAAATCAATATCACAATATTCAACTACATGGACATAGATGTCCATATGATGTAATAACTCATTCTTTTAACCTACATTGGTAAAAAACAATCATATCACTGACATTTCTCTAATAAAAAAGGAAGCAACTCTTGGCAACCAAGGGAAACAAGTAGTTTCCATAATACCTTTTTTCAAGCAGAGTGTCTGGAGGGCAGGAAGTTAAAAACACATTGTTCATGCCGATGGTACAAAAAATCACTTCTCAGCTCTCAGTTGGTTGAAATTAATGGTGGCAGACAGTGGTATTTTTAATCTTCACTTCTACCACTGTCTTTCCAATTGTAACTTATTGTTGCTGAAACAACAGCAGGCAACCATTAGTCTATTTTGCCACCTATGAAGGTGAGAGCCTTTCCTCAATTTTGCCCTGTTTATCCAACAATTAGGTTTGACATGGAAGGCATCAGGATGTTGAGCTGGGTCCTGATCTGCCAACCTCATTGAGCAGTTGACCTGGGTTTGATCAACAGGGTAGTGGAGTCCGGCAATATTGGATCAGGAACTTGTACAAGGTGTCCATTGGGGGTAGCGGTGACTTCCTGAAAGCCTGCACCAGTCTCTCTGATGCACTGTTGGTTTGCAGGTTGCACAGAGCACCATGCAAATGTTAAATTCCTTTCTCCTGGCACCACTCCTCAAACTCCTCGGACAGGAAGCAGATGGCGGTATTGGACACAGGGTACTCAGGGTACCATAGCTGAAGTGTCCAAAGTCCTCTTCCACTACTAACTACCAGTTTCCAGATGGTCATCTTCATCCTGGCTGACATCATCATATGGACGCAAGGGTGTTTGGTCAGTTCGTGCATTGACCATCACCAACCACGCATGACCCATGAAGTTAACAGCGTGGTCAATGTGTACCGAGCTCCATGGTTTGTCTGGGACGTTCCAAGGGTGATTCGCCTGTGATGGCAAGTGTTTTACTGTTTGGTACAAGCACTACAGGAATAAGAGAGAGTCTCAATGTCTGCATCCATCCCTGGTGAGTATATGGTAGTTCGGGCAAGCTGCTTCATTCTCTGCATGTCGAAGTGTCCCAGATGCAGGATCTGCAAAATCTGGGGCCACAGCATCATCGAGACCACTGTTCAGGAGCAAACTTCGGGGCACTGCATATAGATCTAGGTTCGACGAGTAGGTGACGGTCCTCCCTAACGCTAACGTGCATGAGACCCTCGACCAGTCGGAATTTAACGCGGAAATCTTGACAATCGCCCTAGATTCTATATCTAGTCTAGATATAGATCTAGATATATAGAGTCTAGATGGTCTAGACCTGGATTTCATCCTCAAATCTTCTGCTGACCTGATGTCAGTTCTACTGCTCGAAAGATCACCAGCCTGTCCAGAGACGTCTCTCATTCACCAATCTAGACTTATGCCTCCCACATCTTTATCTAAATCAAAACTTGCCCATGAAGTTTTACTCACTTTATCATTCCAATTGAAGTCTTCGCCTGAATTGCTGTCACGTCGAAAAACCAACTGATCTGTTGACACGTTCATTTTTGCCTCTCAAAGCAAAATGAGGTCAAATCATGCCAGAGAAGTACCGATGATGATTCAAAGCGGGAGCCAAGAAGGGAAGTTACTCCAATAATCTGTGTTTCTACTAAATCCGAATAAGTCGCTTGATCCGAATGGTACATTCAACAGTATGACAGTGTTCAAAACACGTTTTCTCTGAGAAATGTTCAATTAAGGCTCCCGGGCCATAGAAACTCATGCTTCACGTCTCACGCTCAAAACACGTGAGTGGAAAAATGAACTAACTTAGTCTTATTTGCGGGGGGCCATAGACCTCCGCTCACACCTCACACATCACACTTCACGACTCATCTGTGAAGCTAGATGTGAACATGTTCACTTTTTCGAGACGTGAGTCGGGGATCGGACTGGATATCAGAGCGTTTCTCACCCGGTGGAGCTGGGAGTTATGATGAGCTTTTGTTCTGCTTCGATTGGTCTCCTCCAATTTGAATGGTCTGGCTTCAGACGTTCCAGCACGAGGGACTAATGTATTGAAAGTCTTGTACGACACCCTTCACGAGATGCTGGAATGTCCGGTGAAATTCTCCTCTGAATTCTCTGAGCAAAAAATGCTCCCGGCACCATATGTTCCGTCTCTTTCGCTTCCTTCTTCTGAGAAACAACAAAATCAACAAATCTGCTTCGTCAGATGATTCCATCTTGAATGCACCACGCAGACTCTTGTGTGAGGCGTGAAAGCATAAGCCCCTATGGCCGAGTTGGCCTTGAGGCGTGAAGCGTGAAGCATGAGGCATGAAATGTGAAGCGTGAATTTCTATGGCCCGGGAGCCTAAGTCGACCTAAATATCATCATCGAGGTGTGCACGCGTGCTATTCATACACTTTAAGTCGCAGATCGTTATCGGTCTGATTAAAAAATTCCCCACGAAGGCAGTGGGTTCTCTTCTAATACAACGAAAACTCCATCTATTCTTAGCATAAGTCTATGCGCTCTGTATCACATAAATTCTCTCTTGTCAAGATATTAACCTCATGATTGGAATTATAATCATAGAGTAAAGTCATATACCGGTACTAGCTGTGTCATCGTTGCAATTGGTTTATACAGATTAGTCTGGGGATTTGATATGAACAGTTAACTGTTTAATTTCCAAGTAAGATAAAACTCTGCAGATTGTATGTGAAGTCATAAACCGAATTTTCTTTCTCCGATAGTCATTTTGAAGAATCAGTCAGCTATAGTTTGAACATGTCGCATGGAAAAATGATAGTCCAAACATCCAACTGCTTTTTTTTTTTTTTTTAAAGGTAGGGATCCCTGAAAAAGGACACAAAATAAACAACAAACAATCAAACAAACAACATAAAGGCAAAGCTGGTAGAATGAGTGAGGACAAAAGGAAGAGATAGTTAATTTGAGAATTTTAACAAATAAAAAGAGGGAAACTAAACATTGGTCTTAAAGCATAAGCTATACAATAAGTAAGAAACAAATAAAGAAAAATATGAATGAATATTTTTTTTAAAACAAACAACTAAACAAAAATAAATAGGCTAACAAATACATAAGTAGAAATAAATAAATAGATTAAAAAAAAAAAAAAAGAAAGACAAATATGTTGTAGCAGTAGGCCTACTCACTTTGAAAGGATCTACTTGACAACAGTCCGGGTTGTGTGAGGCCTCAGGTGCCCAGTAAGAAGGTGTTCCCCCAAAGTCTCTCAAGACAACAGTTGTCTGACCAGCGGCCAGTCTCTGACACATACCCAGATCCCCTAGCACTGCCTTGTTCTGGGAGTCCAGCAAGATGTTGGACAACTTGACGTCACAGTGGGCAATCCTTTTGGAATGGAGATACTTGAGAGCACAGCTGATCTGGACAAGATACCTCTGCACATTACTGACCTCCAGGTCGTGTACCTTCCGTTCCAGATCTCCACCAGGGTACAACTCCATGCAGATTAACCCGTAATCAGGACAGCGGACAGCCATCAACAACTTAACCACATGTGAATGATCCAGCTGCAGCATGATACCCACTTCTTTCTCAAACAGTATCTCATCACTGTCTTCTTTACCGATAAATGTGAAGGTTTTGGCAGCTCCCATAGTCTCCGGATCCTCTTTGGGCCAGAAAGAAACGACCTCACCAGTCATGCCTACGCCTAGAAGGGGACCTTTCTCCATACTAAAGATGTTAAAGAAATCGCCATCGAGACGCAGCACCTCTGGGTTACTTTTCAAGGATGCCATTCTGCAGGAGAAACTGAGCGTTCTCAAAGACAACCAAAACAAAATGACAGATGATAGTTGTAAGAAGAGTGAACCCACTAGATCAGAACACTGCAATATAGATGTGTGGAAAATGCGATCTGAGGTTGTCGAAAGCAAACTCTGAACTGAGGCCACGTAGATGATATGCAGCTTAATATATATCACAGCATCTGCGGCTTTTTACTTTAAAGATGTCTGGTAACGAGCCTATTGTTCCATAGGGCCCTGGATATTTCTGTTCCGGATGCTAACTCTGGTCGATGAGGAGGATTAGAGAAGCGTTGACATCAGATCAAAGGCGGTCGGTTTGGTAGATGTTCTATTGTCATGATGGTTGACACGAGAACAAAGGTGGTCGGTCAGTTAGATGTTCTATTGTAGGCAGGGAAGTTGACATGAGATCAAAGATGGTCAGTAAGTTAGATGTTCTATTGTAGGCAGGGAAGGTTGACACGAGAAGAAAGGTGGTCAAGTTGTTTAGATTTTTCTATTATTATACAGGCAAGTTCATGATGACACTAGAACAAAGGTTGGCAGGTTGGTTACATATTCTGTTAAAGTATGGAGTTGACATTGTTGATTAGATTTTTGGGTTTGTGTGTTGTTGTTTTTTGTTTTTGTTTTTTTGATTAAATTTTAATATATTTGTTATTATTATTTTTTATTATTGATTTTTTTTGTTGTTGTTATTTAATTTATTTGTTTAAAATTATTTTTTAATTGTTTTCTTTTGGCAAGATTTTCTATCGTAGAGAGGGGCTAACGTCAGAACACAGGCAGCAAGTAGGTTAAAAATAGTTATGTTTTATTGTTACAGGGAATATTGACATTAAAACAAATGCAATAGCTTTGTAAGATGTTCTATTCTACGGAATGTTGACATTAAAAACAAAGGTGATATTTTGGTTAGATGCCCTATTGTTGGGCGTAGTTGATACAGGGGAAAAAAAGAGATACCTTGTGTCCAAGATCCTCCCGGATTGGAGACCACCAGATTATTTTGTAACTCTAGAAGATGTACCATACAAGTGATTTACATGTACATGTATATATCCTAACAAAAATAAATAAATACATAAATAAATAGTATATAGATAAATATATAAATAAATAGGTAGATAAATAAACAAAATAAATAAATAAATAAAAATAAACCGGTTTTTAATGCATCACATGTAAACGTAGAAACTTCAGTTGCGCCCCCTCGTCCATCTTCCAGCCTCTATCTTTTACAGCAATATGCAGTGTGGTGATTATGTGTGTGCGTGTGTGTGTATGTGTGTAGTTTGGGTGCGTGTGTGTGTGTTTGTGTATGTGTATGTGTGTGTGCATGTGTGTATTTGTATGTGTCTGTGCGTGTGTGTTTTCAGTAGACAGAGGGCTCCTGACCTGGATTTCACAATAGGTAAAAAGGCAAGGGGGGGGGGTGGGGGCTGGTCAACTCCAAGCATAATAGGGGAAAGTTGTTTATCTGTAAATTTCAAATAAGATAAAAGAGGCACAGACGGCCAAAACATCAATATGCTTGAAAACCATACCATAGTAAAAGGTGTAATATGTTCGTTTTTCTGTTTTTTTTTTTTTTTTACTTTTGTCTTTTGTTTTTGCTTGTAATTATTAGCTCCAACTGACAGATGGTTGTCATCTTAATTCTATCTTTATTCACTACAGTTTTTCTTTCCGTTTTTCCTTTCACCCCTCCTCTTTTCCTTCCTTAATATGGGGGGAGGGGGCGTCCTGGAGGTGATTTTTTTTTTTTTTGGTTATAAATAGGTTACTTTAACCTTTTCCATCGAATTCAGCATGTTCAAATTAGAGAAAAAAAAAAGACTTTTTTCATAGGTTGCCATGACAACGTCGACGTCTTGGATTTTGACATCCCTAAACTGACTAATTTTAAAATCTTTCTAGTCCGCCAAATTTCAACGAAACTTAATAACTTGATAAAACTTGGTGCACATATTGTTTGATATAATATCTAAAAATTTACATACTTTCAGCCCTTCCCATGTAATAAAAAAAAAAAAAGATATAATTTGAAAATGCCATTTTGCGAAAATTCAAATTTCGCCATTTTTTCAAAACTAAAAGGCGATTTTTCTCTAAAGCTTTCCGATCGAATTTAACGCCATACATACATTTTTTCGGGGGGGGGGGGGTAAAGGGGGAGTGAGGTTGTGGTGACAATGATGTATACCAAATTTGGTTTGAGACGGTTTCGAAACAAAAAAGTAAATAGCAAAAATAAAACATGTCCAAAAAAAAAAAAACCCGGATTATGAGAAAAACGCATTTAATTTTTTTTTCTTAATTTTTTTTTTAAATTGATATGAAGAGTTTTGTATTCGACTTTCAGCCTCGGAACAGCTTTTTTTTTTTTTTTACATACTAGCCCTCTTCGCATGACTTCTATGTTTCTTGTTGCCTTTTTTCTGCTTTCTGGGCGTATCTTTTCTCGAATTTTGCTCCCTACCCCCCCCCCCCATCATTATAAGAGCCACTTCCGGGGTTCTTGAGGGCCTCTGTGTCCCCCATACCATTTTTGAGCGCAAACCAAGAGAGTTTTGACTTCTACTATGACATATAGTTGACAATTGAGCTATTAGCAGCAGAAAGATAGATAAAATTGCGGTATTTATAGGACGGGAAAATTCATTTTAGAACGCTTACACTTATAAGTTGCATGATCAGCAGTTTTTCTCGTCTCTTAGTGGTCATCCAGTGTCCTTCCCTGGCACTGGAAGTCGTGATATTGCTAGAAGAGGTGATATTCAAGTGCTTTTTGCACCCTTTGCCTTCAGAATATATAATCAGATCGCGATGATCTACGGCCTCATGTAGGAGCCAGCTGGAGTCAAATCCTGATTGGCAATACGCTAAGTCTACCGTTGAATGACCATTGGTCAAACACACTAGAATGGAGTTATCGACTTTTTGGTACCATTTTTACTCGCAGAAAAGGCAGTGCTTTTAAGAGAAAAGTGCAAATTCGCATTTTTTTTTGGGGGGGGGGGGGCAAAATCCCCGATTCAGGA
>JBCAUA010061072.1:0-11308 GCA_038406235.1 Peronia verruculata
GGGTACCTGATGTATATCAGGGGAAGTACAGTGGTGCTGCACTGCGGCGACGCGGTCTGAAATGGCCAAGACAATTTGCCCTCTTGGGGGTCAAGGGATGGTACTTTTAACTTTAACTTGTTAACTTTTTTTAACTTGTTTGTCGCCTCTTCTGTTTGACAGTCTGCCCACTGATGTGCAAGCCGAGGCAATTCCTATGATTCTCGGGGGTGGAGATGTCCTAATGGTAGGACTTAAGACTTTGTCCTTGTGACATTTTTCATTCTTACCTCTGTCATTCTTTCATGCCAAAGTTCTTCCTTCATCTGCCTGCCTGTCGGTCTGTTTATCTATCTGACCATCAATCTGCTTGTGTATCTGTCTCCATCAGTTTGTGTGAGTCTGTCTGTTTGTCACTTTGTATATCTGTCCATCGATCTGTCTGTCTTTCTATCACTTTGGCTGTCTCCCTTTTTGTATATCAACCTGTCCTTCTGTCTCTCCACGGGTCTGTCATTGTGATCCTCTGTCCATTTCTTATTACGTTTATGTTTATGAAAAGTACAGTTTCTAGGTTACTCAGAAAACAAAAAGGCTTATACAGGATCGGAGGGTCAGTGAATCAGAGCTGGTGTTTGTGTTGCCTGATTCCACATCATGTCAGACTGCACAACTTTGAGACAAAATTGGCTGATTTTGATAGCTTCCATAGTTTATAGAAAAAAAAAAAAAAACCCAGCCAATTCTGCATCAGATTGGTGCAGTCTGACATGATTTACATCCCTAAAGCGCTGACCCTCTAGTTCTGTACCCAATTAAAACTACTTCTATAATCTAGCAAGCAGATTTTAAAACTATGTTATGAAATGTTCCATGACTCAGACCAGAATCCTCTGAGCAGTGCCAGGCCTGAGATTTAATGCTCGCCGACTCGCCAATGGCCCCTAAAAATGGTGTGGCGAACTCGATTTACGGCACCACTCTCCCGGCTGGCGACCTAAAAATTACCGCCATTGGTAGAGATTGTGTACAATTCGGTATATCAATAAAAACAGAGAATAAAGTTGTTTTCTAAAAATAATCAGCAGAAACATCTTGTTATTGAAAGTATTGTTTATTAGCACTAGTAAGACAATTTAAAATAGATCTGCATTTTCGATCAAAGGGTGTGGCAACCTGAAACATTTTCTGGCAACCTCAGCTTCCCAGGTTAGGAGCCCGGCTGGCTGCTTAGCCTGGCTTGCTAAATCTCAGGCCTGGGTGTCCCATTACATTTACGTGCACAGTTGCTCAAATGAACTGCATGTACTCCAGCAGTCAAAGGTCTGTTGCAATATATCTGTTCGAGTCCAGGTGAACATGTTGAAATTGTAACAGCATACTATTCATAAGTCTTTCATAATTGACACAAACTACAAACAATGTGTCTCTGAGGAAAGGCAAAAGCTATTGCATCACCAGGACCAGATCTAGTCTTCCAGTGCACAATCTCCAATGCAGAAACAAAAGGCAGTGTATAGCAAGTTGGCCTTTCTGCATGGGTATCTCCCCGGCCAACCTTGCCTACAACCACACTTGACGAGTTCTTTCCGAGCGTCCTGGGCCGGTTCTAGAGTTGTCCAGATGGGGATCCAAGGGTTCGTGTCCCTCCTCTGCCATCCCCAGTTGGCTGGACTCGGGAGATGTGGGTCTTTCTCCAGGCTCTGCCCCCACTCATAACCAGACTGCTGCAACACTGCTCTGAGGATGTGCTGTCTCAGAGCTGCCTCTGTTGGAGGTATCTTCTCCAAAGATTTGCTGTTTCTTGCAAACAATGTCTGGCGTGCCACATCCACCATCTCGAGTCAAATCTTTGAAGAGTGGCGATGGTGTCCTCTGTTAGACATCTGTCTACCATGGCCAAGAAAGCCTGGGTTGCCTTGGAGTATATTTTCCAGCTGCTCTATGCTGTCCTCTTTCCTCTTCCATCAAAATACGACATGGTGTCGCATCCCGTGAAGGCATTAAAAGCCAGGAGGGTCCATACTTTCTTCGCCCGAGGAAAAGGGCAATGTCATGAGCAGGAATGTACTGGAATGTTTTTCCACTTCCAAATGCAACCCGCAGTTCGGCTGCCTCGATTTTGTGGAAGTAAGCGATGACCAACACAAGCACATCTGTGTCTGTTGTCCTGATGAGAACTTTCACAAAGCGCAACCTTGGATAGTCAGTGGCATGCAGGATGATACGAGTGTCGGCTTCCTCATGGGAGCAGGGTTCCAGGTGATGGTATTTCATGATCGTTGCTGAGGATTTTGTCAGCACAGGTGGTGACAAGCTTTTTCCCGTTGCCAAAAGTTTTCTCAGCAAGACTGGTGGCAGTGAGGCAGAAAAGATCTGTCTTGTCGTTGTCATCATGCAGGAACCCCTTCCAGTTTGTTGGTAATTGGGTTGAGGATAACACCTTCCTTCTCATGTCATGTCCCACCTCTCTCGGGTTGATGCCTTTAAACTGTCTGGACGGTACACATACCAAACGAGGTCGACCCGCGAAGTGTTTTCAAACTGTGGCTGTATGTAGGGCTGGAAAACCAGGTCGACATAGTCCTGGAACGTTTTTGCCAGCTTTTGTGACAGCGTCTGGACTATTGCTGCACCATCCAGGACTTTAGCATCTACTGCTGGTGAACATGTAGAGACAGGGATGAGAACAGCTTCTTCCAGCAGATCATCAGTTTCATCTGGGGTGTCTTCATCCTCATCGAACAAGAAATCAACTGTGTCATCCATGACCTCCGCAGGAACCTCAGGTAGGTCATTTGCGATTGCAGCACTGTTGCTTGCAGAAGTTTCAGAAGATTGAATTGCAGCAGCAGGCAATGGGCGATGACTTGTCTGTGATTTGAGGCTGAGGACAAGGTCGGACATGTTGCCAGATCGGAGACCGCCTTATCGTGCCAGAAAGGGAGGCCAAGGTTGATTCTCATGCCTGAAGAATTCTTGGAGGTTGCCACCTCTTGTCTGGCAAGCAGTGTAGAGTCTAGCAAACAGTGCCATGTCTCAGTAATTTCAGAACCTCAACACTTGTGCTCTTTGGGTAGGGCAGTTTATGGTTTGAGAACAGCGCCAGTTTGTTCTGTGAAATGGTCTCTGAAACAGGTTTCTCTGCCCTCGGAAACGCTCCTCTATGAATTTGTTGTACTGCTCTGTCCATGTTGCAGGATGCCCCACAATGTGTTTATCACATCTTTGCTCATTATGTCTTTTGTGTCAAGAGAAAAGAGATGATCAGTGTCCTCGATGAAAGGGTTTCCCATCTCCTCCATGGTGGTGACAAGTTCATTGACGTGTGGAGAACATGACCTGAAAACTGTCTGACTTAAACAAATACCATGCTTACAATGCCACTGATGACAAAAATAACCACAAATACCATCTCGGCTTTCCATACATACGCTGGCAACCTTCAGCGCCGTCCGTGTTATGATTACAGCCACGAGAGTCAGCACACAGCTATGGAAGCCCGATGTCGTCAAAATCTTAATTTAACATTTTTAATCAATCACTGATCGATCTCTATGGGACGAAATTGTGTTACTGTCGCTTTTCCTAATCTTTGAAGCTATTTTTATGAGTGTACAAAGTGGCACAATGATATGTCTTGCTCCTCAAGCTATTATTTTATATGTCTGATTCCAATTTTTAACCACCACTACAGGAAGTTGAAAAGCTTATAAAAACCATAACCAGTTTCTAAAATGCCTAAAAACCTAATATGTATTTAGTTAATATAATATTAGGCAACAACTAGAGCTAGTCTTCCACAGGGTTGAGTGTCAGCCCAGTAATTTCATGAATTGACTTGAAATGCGTTTGTTAGTATGGTTTTAACAGCAAAGTGAATCAAATAGTTACTGGCACTGGTATAATTTTTGTTGCCTTTCATTTTTTTTTTTGTCACTTTAGGCTGGAAAAATAAAGAGGGTAACTTGTAGAATTTAAAAAAAAAATTTTTTTTTTATTTTTTAGATATAAATCTATTTGTCTTTATAATTTTATTGTTCCATATATAGGAGTGAGATGAAATCAGTGAAGGTCAAAAGACTGAATTTTCCATACTCCACAGGTCAATATATGATGATTCAGTGTGTTTTTTTTTTTCAGTCAGTGATTTCATCTTGGCTCAGCATCCTACTAACATTGCCTGTATTTTTATCATGGGTTTGTATGATATACAGAATTAAAAGTCTGATTGTCAGCCTCATGTCAAGCCCAGTCGGAGAGGTTGTAGAGATATTTTACACTAATGAAAAAAAAAAATACATGATGCGATATAGATCCAGACCCACATTTATAGGATTAATTTATATACATGAAGATTTGGGCTTTAGTGAATGTTGCATTGTGTGACGAGTATTATGTTCACACTACTTTCTCTTGATAGTCAACACTAATTTTAATGGAGCATTTTGTCTAAATTTAGATCAGTATTTCAGGCTGTAATCTCCAATCTTTAATGCAAGAGGCAGCTGGGCATCAAAAAGTTAAACCTAAAGTTGTTGATTTTTTCTACTATGTATTATGAGATTGAGATATTTATTTTTATAATAAAATGCCAGTTCCCATACCCATTCTTATATAATTTGATGTGTGAGTTACAGACACGTGACACATACATGTGCCAAGTTATAAAGTCCTACAGTTTATAGAATAGTCTATTTTGAAATTTGTCCAGCTGTGACATATCAAGATAGTGGCAGGTATTATAGACTGGTTTAGATTATGCAGTTCTTTTATATTTATCTGCTTTTTTTTTCTTTCTTGTTTACAGTTGCATTCACCTGTGGTAGGGATCAATAATCATAAACTCATCCTGACCTCGGAGCAGCTGTAAGTGGAATGAAATGATAAAGACATAACAGTTGATTTCTCCAGTAAAACATCATTCACAGCTCAAGACATGGAAGGTGGAAAGTGGGGACTGATAATTGTTTTCTCTGCCTTCATGATTCAGTTCTTAGCCATGGGTATTACTGGTGCCATAGGTGTTTACAATATTGAATTTTTTGATTACTTCTTCCAAGATTCCATTGTACAAGTGTCACTCATTGGTTCTATCAACTTTGGCATGTTATTAGCCACAGGTAAGTTTTTGTATGTAATTTTTATTTCAAAATGCTTATTACATTTTTTTTTTAATGTAAATCTGGTGGTACAATTAAAATTTAGAAAATATTCATGCTTTATTGTCTGGCATCGAACATGTGAATTTAATATAGCCTATTTATTATTGTGTTGCTAGGATACAATGCATAGCTCCAGCTTACCTATATGTTACATGTGGTACAATTCATTTATCACATCCACTTGTTGACATTCAATCCCGCAACTTGAAATTTTGGATTGTTTGCTGTATTGTTTTTTTTTTTTTTTCCAAACACCAAATTTGGGGAGAACTTTTGTAATTTCATTTTAGAGTTTGCTACATTACTCATTTACTGTGTCGTTGCTTGAGAAGATCATCAGTGTGTTGTAGAAAGTAAATAGAGGAATATTCTATTATAGGCAGGCAATGCAAAGGTGATGTATTATATGATGAAAATGATAAAAATTACCAGCAAAGAACTGTGGACAGACAGTAAATCTAGCTGCTTTGTACATTTAGCCATATGACTCATACTGTTATATTAGCCAAATGAGCCGTTGTTTGATAATGATGTCAGAACGATTTCAGTTTCTAATTTTTCTATACTGCAGCATTGCACTCATTTGCCATAGAATAGTCTGTTCACAAATTGTGCAATACCACTGCTCTGGAAACGTTCACAAATGAAGAGGTGGATCTATGTACAATTTATTGTTCCCTAAGTGTTGAAGTAAAATAAAACACTGAGGGCATTGACAAAAAACATTAATAAAAAGATTTATTACTTATCATTTTAATGGTTGAAAAAATCACATGACATTTTCTTGTAGAAGGAAGGCATATTTGTGTACACTTTCGCAGGACCAGTTGTCAGCTTTCTCATGACAAAAATGAGCTACAGGAAGGTTGCCATTTTAGGGGCAGTTTTGATTGTGGTGGGACTGCTAGGTGTGCCATTACTTCCATATATTCCAGCCATGTGTATTAGCTTTGGAGTTCTTACAGGTAAGTAATTCTTTCTCCTTTTTATTTAGCATGCCATGATGTAATGTCATTTATATTTTATATGGGTTTTGGCCATCCAAAATATGTTGTTTTTTTTTTTATAATTCATCTAGCAGTTAGCAGTAGTGGTATGTATGTATTCATGTAGGGCATAGATTCCCTATTTCGCAGTGGCAGGAGCCATGTGACTATTTCTATCTAATACATATAGACATTTTTATAAATCCTTGACATCAATTATTAGCTTCAAGATTCATTTTCTTGGATTATCACAGATAAGCAAAAAATATGGTGTGCTTTGATTAGTGTATGTGTACATTTGGTTTGAGTTAAAAAGCTTCTGTACAGTCCATAATTTTCTGAAAAGAATAACTGAAAATTGGCATATGGCCTGAGATAACTCCAAGGCTATGTGGATGGATTTTATAGAGAGTTATGCCAATGAAAATTTCACACTGTCAGATTCAGAAACTTAACTTCCAGCATAGTCATGTGACAAGTTACAACTTGTATATAAATGTCTACTTATGTTTCCCTGAAGTAATTTTACAGCTGAGAATCAGATGGTCTTCAGTCTGTAACATTGAAAACCATTATGATCAATATCCATAATTTCTGATCAGATCCAATTAGATTTGTTTTTGTTTTTCTTTTGACAGGTTTTGGTAGCTGTTGCATCTACATCCCTTCTCATGTACTTAGTGGATTGTACTATGATAAATATCGAAGTTTTGCCACTGGAGTTGCCACAAGTGGCTCAGGACTTGGTGGAGCTGTCATGCCAGTACTCTGCGGAGTGTTAATAGAATACTATTCCTGGAAAGGTTCTTTTATATTTTTAGCTGGACTATGTCTTCATCTTTTTGTTTTATCAGCCTTGCTAAGAGATCCTCCACCACTTGCTACAAAAGAAAAAGATTTAAAAAATCAAGTGACTGAAAATGATGAAAGTCAGAAACTTACAACATCTCTTCTAGAGAATGAAAACATCGATGGAAACAATGTTAACAATGGAAATGAGGGCAGATTGGATGAAGCTTTGGTTGGACTTGATATGATGACAGTAGACTCCATTGATGCTAGTAATGGTGGAAGAACTGAAACTTCAGAAGAAACTAATGTTTGTTTGAATGAAGAAAAATTGAAGGGATCACATGAAGTTATCTTGGAAAGTGACTCTTATGAGGATAGATTAATCAGCATCAAAGGAGTACATCTTTCACCTCTCTCTAAGCTTCAGTCTGTTTCAGTGAGTTCACTTCACTCTTTAGGGGGAACACGCGGCTCAAGCCAAGTAGTCATAAATGAGAGCAGAGACAAAAATTCTTCTGAGTTAGAATTACCCAGTGGTACTGAAGTTTCAGGTGTCAAAAAGGTGCCAAATGCTTCAAGACATATTTACATATTTACTAGCTACAGTTTTGATATATTTTTCATCAGCAATATCATGTGGAATGCTTCAGTGTCAATTGGTGGTTCATTTATTCCCAAATTTTTAACTGATAAAGGACTGAGTGCTATGGATGCTGCATGGCTAAGCGGAGCTCTTGGATTTGGAATTTTTGTTGGTGGAATTTTGGGAGGTCTGTTTGGAAATTTCAAATGGGTGAATCGTCAGGCTCTTTATATTGCATCAAACCTAATCATGGGATCCTTTCTATTAATGTTTCCATTTCTGGGGAATGTTGTCTTGTATTCTGTTTGTCTTGTCCTGGAAGGACTTGTCATCGGTATGATTTTAGGCCTTCTACTCATTGTCCTTACTGATATAGTTGGAGTTGAGAGTCTGGGAAATGGGCTTGGATACCTCATGTTATCCAATGGTCTAGGGACATTCAGTGGACCACCACTGGGAGGTAAGTAGAAGACTTGCATGCAAGTAGATTATGTATAGGTTGTCTTCAGCTTTCACTCACTCACTTTATTATTTGTTACTGAAAAGATTTAATATCTGTCTTTTAATTTAAAGAACACATGAAGCTGCCAGGTTTTTACATGGAGACGTTTTATATTCATTGAAGAGATAAGAAATAGCTGCTTAGTTCCAGAGTATGGTAAAAGAAGCATTGTCTTATTAAAGGACTGTAATTGTGTTATGGCGATCTGGCAATGTCAAACAAAATCTGTACCAAGCAGTCAAATAATACTTTATTCTTGGAAAATTATGTAGGGATTTCTCATATTGTCTTAGCCTAATTAGACTGTAAGTAGTTACAGAAAAAAATTATATTCAGTCTTAATATGCCATTGTTGAAGGACCAGTTTGGGTCTAGCAATGAGCCATTTTGACCATCAGCCACACTATTCCCTTTTCGAAGTGCATGTGTATGTGTGTGTGTATATATATATATATATATATATACACACACACATAACTATAGAGTTTTTCTCCTGTTATTTGAAAAATTAGCAACTGATAATTTTTAGTAATTCACCATGCAGTGAAAATGTTTTGTTCTCATTGTGATATTTCTTTCCTAATTTTTTTCCACTGCATTTGGAGCTGGCTGAAAAAAAAAAAATGGGTTGTTGTTGCACTTTCAGGTGGAATGCATCAGATGTCAATGAGACATTGGGTTTTACCATGAAGTCATACAGGAGTTAAACTGGAAGGTGAATGTATTTGAATAGAAAAGTCATAGCTCAGCAGTTTTCGTAACCAATTGCAAGTACTACAGTCATTTCCCTTTCCACTGGCAGCAGAATAGCTATGCATGAAATATCTGACATCTGGTCCATTTCACCCGGATGCTCAATAATTTCAGAGGAAGAATTATTTAATAAGTCTGGATGTGTCTGGGTCATTTTCAGGAGCTCTGAAAGAGATGACTGGCGGGTTTGAGTCAGCAATTATTCTAGCAGGTATCTTGGCTATGCTAGGGGGGGTCATCATGTTCCTCATGCCATGTAAACAAGTCTGTATTACACGTTGCAAAAATACCACGTCACGCCCAGCAAAACCATGATGAATTACTGCATTGCTAATTTGAGACGCATGGGATTGCATAGTGCCAGTGGTCTGTGATGACATGGAGTTGCTGTGTCAGTGGTCATAAGTTGTTAGTAATGAAATTATTTTACAGGTCAGATAATTGCCTTAACTCTCTATTGTGCAGTTTGTCACAGTACAGTCTCTCTTGACTGTGTGAATACGGGACATTATAGTTGTTTATTTTTAACATTTTTGATACTCAGCTTGACTATTATGTAAATTTCAACATAAATATGTTGAATCTATATATATACATGTGTATTTATAAACAACATTATTTTAGTCATTCTATCACTAAGTGATGCCAAAAAAAAATAGTAGTATTTATTTCACAGAAAAAAATGGCTTCTAATGTGCCGTAATTGAAGTAGCTTGCATGGTGCATGTTATGTACACAACAATTGTCTTTTTTTTTCATTAATTTACTATAACGAGTAAGTTACAGAGTTTACATATCCAGTGATGCAGCTAATGTGTATTTGAGATTTTTAAAAAAATGTTTTCGTCCCTTGTCTCACCCCTCAAGTTCTCTTCATAACTTTATACTGTATGTCCAAAATGAACATGTCTGTCATGTTTCGGTGTGACAACTCAGTTTCACCTACAACTGTTGGACAATTCCTATGACTTCATCAAAACTGATATTAGATTATCTCACAGAGTTTCACTCGAATATGTTGTACCAATACCTTAAACATGTTGATTCATTAACAAATTATCTTTGTAATACATGTATATGATATTTGTTGCCTCCTCTTTGTTAAATATGACCTAGAATGTCTCTAAGAATCCCTGACATTGATATTGAAATGAGGTAATTGTGAAATTTTGGCACCCATTTTACCATGCATCCTTTTCCTTGTATGGGCTTTGCAAAAGTGCAACTGGATTTTACAATAAGATAAGATAGACAAGATAACTTTATTTTTCACAAAGTAGAAATTTTTTGTACAATTTAGAAACGTGCTAGGTTCAAAATCATAGCACATCATAAAAAATTATGCATAATGTTAAATACATTATTAATCATACATTCACTTGCATATCATCCTCTCGCACATACATTCAATCATGAATAAAATGTTCCAGCATTCTAAAATGAAACCACACTGTGCTTATATGAGATGGTAGCTGTGCCATTAATAATGGTAATAATATTATTATTATATGTATATTACAGCATTCTCATCACAGAAGGCATAAAACTGTTTTTATAGTGTTCTCTTCTTGTTTTGATACGTAAAATGCGACCAAGTGGGTGGGTGGGTGTCCGCAGTAAATAGAACAGCCACACTGTGCATGACCTGTGCAAACAGAAAATGGATGCCTAAACTTCACAATTATCTGAAATGAAATTATTTGAATGTTGCTGATTTCACTCTGACAAATGGATCTATTTCCAGTAAGGGATACATGCCTAAAACATTGAGCACATTTGATTACTGATGAAACATTTATGAAAAATACAAAACACTTTTTTTTTCACTGTGAACTGAAATTTTATTTCATACTTTCCTGAAGTATCATCATGTTTAACAGTTTAGCTCAGCACCTCACATCTTCTGTCTGTAAAGACATCTGTGTTTTATTGGATGATTGAAGAGATAGTTAGTGTAACAAATCTGTGATCCGAGAAATATGCCATTTTTGGGGCTAAGTCTATTCAGCCAGTCACATAAGGGTGTACTAATAATGATTAAACACAGAAAACGAGGTATTGGATGTCAAACATAAGCTCTGGAAAACCAACTTTTCATTCCCCGATACAACGCTGATTTTTGCTTGGATGGCAGCCATTGCGTCAGTCCAGGAGGCTCTTCAAGGGTCATATCTTAATACTGGCTATGTCACACAAGCCTAGAGCTGACTGGAAGCCCTCCTCTCTGTATTCCCCTTACCCCTTCTTCTATAGTCCCTCTCCACAGCTAGCAGTAGGCCCAAATTCAGATCTAAATTATGTAGATCTATATAATTATGTTGAGGACACAAAGCCAGACTTGATTATCATCACTCCTCGATCTCGATGTCTCAGAGTCCAGTTCTGCCCAATCTGGCTCAATCACAGATTCTGACCCACAATCATCATATTTGTCATTTTAAGTCTCCTCATCCAGTAAAATATCCTTACATGTATTGAGATTTTTTTTTTAAATGGGGGGGGGGGGGGGGTTACAACTGCATTTCTCAGACATTCTGGTGTCTTTTTT
>JBCAUA010061083.1:2500-11308 GCA_038406235.1 Peronia verruculata
GTATAATATGAGACAGAATTTGCCTGAGGTCAATACTGCTATAACAGGAATGATATACAGGTATCGTACACAAATTTCACATTGATAATGGCTCTCTTTAGATTTAGTGGTCATTTTAGCTCTATGCCTTTTTGAAATCAGGCAGTACGACGACATTTCGTTAATAAATTCACCCACTGAACATTCTTGGGAACCTCATTCTTTGAGCTAAGCGAGTCTTGAAGTATAAATCATGATTTATGTCATCATGTCATACCGATTATGGACAAGGAAAGCAAACATGGATCATTTAAGTTTTTTTAGTTGCTGTGGTTTTCGAGATCTTCCAAATGTAGCAACTGCAATCGATGTTCAGTTTTGGCAAAGATTCTTGCTGCCAGTGTGATATGGAGCTTTGAACTTTAACTGACAGCTATTTCCGGTTGTAGGCTTTTGTACGATTGACCAGAGGAACTTTTGGCTATTTGTTGTTGTTGTTGTTGTTGTTGACCTCGTTTTACACAAGCATCGCCAGTTGTATCAAAGCCAAGCATGAGTTTTATTTTTTTTTGTTTTAAAAATTTGTGTTATCACAATACAGTGATCAAATTCAAGAGTTTGAAATAACTTTTTTTAAATCACTACATCATTTAAAAAAGGATTGAGAACGCTGGTTGTGGGTTGTGAATCTTTTGCACCTGTACCCTGTATTTTTTGTGTCCCTGTTAAAAAAAATACTGTGCACAAGTCCCCTACTGTAACTCATCTTTGCGAACCTTGCTCTATTCATCGCACAGAATTGGTTCTTTTATGTCTGTTTCGATGTACGAGCTATATGTTAAATGTGGGCAAACGGCGTATCGTCAATGCCTTGCCTCTCTAACAGTGAATCAGTTCGCTTGAGATTATTTCAAAGAATGGAGTCGTACCAGTTACACTTCAATAGTTATGAACACTTTTTTTTTTTTTTTGGACGAACCTGTACATTAACCCTGGAAGTGCCAAGAGGCAGATTTGATTTGACCAAAGACTCATTCATCATATTTTGCATAAGATTTCCTTTACAAACAGTATGCAGTAAAATAGCATGGTATTCATAGATGTTATATATTGGCGAGGCATCCACTGTCATTTCTCAGACATGAATAAATATTAATATCATCAAAGGAAAAAAAAAAAAAAAATCACGACAATCCAGCTCTTTCTGTTGGCACCGTTAGGGTTAAACTTAGCGGATGACGTCTCCAGTTAAATCTTCCGAGATTGACGTTGTCAAAAGCTGTTGCGACATCACTTCCACTTCCGCCCCGAGGAGAGGAGGAGTGTTGTCTGATATTCAATGTTATGTGTACTTGTTGCCAATCCCCTCAGTGTTTACCCTGGGAATTTCCCCAGCGCCGCACAAATCTCGGATACCAGCGGCAAATGGAGACGGGTGTCTCGTGTCGTCGGCCTTGGCGGGACGAGATGACGGCCAGATTCTGGCGCATTAAGCACGATTTGTTTTCTTTTCGTTTTAAGTGAAAAATTTTAACAGATTATACACGGATTATGCCTGTCTCCAACATCCTTTTCTGTAACGCCGGTGTGGGACGTTTGAAACGATGGTTTTTAGAGATAATTGAGTGACAAAGAAAGTCAAAACAGATGGAAGAAAGGGGATAAAAGAAGGAAAGAAAAGAAAGAAAAAAAAGTAAGAAAGAAGGAAAGACAGAAGGAAAGAAAACAACTGTCAGTGTCGTTGTATCAACGGGAATGCTTTTGAAAATATGAGCTGAAGTCCACATTCCTGAATATTCGAAGTTTCAAACTGATTTCGGCAATTGTCATTCTAATTCTTCTGTTTCTCGCAATGATCTTCGTTTTATAACTCTCATTTAAACTGAGCGTTACATTTTTTGAAATAAATCACCTATTAGAAATTATCGTTCATATAGCATCTAACTCTTAACTGTAGAAATGAATTAAAAGAAATTAATTGGGCAAGTATTACAGTCTATTGAATTTGTACAGTCATCATTCAAGATGTCCTTAACTCTATGTATTTTTAATAAACGTTCAAGTATTACAGAAAGAGCTCGCGATGATGATGTGCGATAATCTTTCAGACTTGCTTTCAAGTGTTCATAACATCAATACAAGCTGTTACCCCTGATAAAAAGCACTTACCCCTAAAGTCGCACACATTGATGAATGCACTATGATTGTATAGCATTTTCTAGGTCGAGTGCGCACATATCACTGAGGCATCTTACATTGGGATCGAATAGATCAAATAGGGGCCGCGCAATGGCTCTGTGGTTTGGCGCCTGCTCATGGAGAAAACAGGCGGGGATCGACTCGCTTGTTCTGCATCGAGGAATGAAAGGACACGAAGATCGAAAACCTATTTTATTTTTTTTCATTTACTCAACGGTCCCCTGGCTTCCTGTCGGTAGGGAAGCCTGACATCTAGACTTCTCGAATAAGGCGAATATAGTTCGGAGGTCCCGAGGATAGGTCACGCACGTTACAGAACCCATGGCAGTTCAAAATCGATGACAGATTAGGCTGCGTGCCACTGTCCGGGCAAAATTTCCAAATTTCTACCCACAAAAATTCTCAGGGAAAACAGGCAATGTCTTAAAAAAGGCGAGATAATTCTACTTTCTTAGGACTGAAAGGCCTAAAAAAAAAAAAGGTTTGGGGGCATGGAATTGATTGTATGATAAGATGCAAGACAAGATTGACGTTGTCGCTCACAGGCGATCTCTTTTTCTCACTGTTGGCAATAATGGTTTCGTCGTATTTTATTAACAGTGGTATTAACGACACACGGACTAATCATTAAAGTGCTACATTAAGCAATAAAATAAATAAATAAATAAATAAATAAATAAATAAATAAATAAATAGATAAATAAATAGAAAACGTGTAGTATCAGCAGTATTTCATTCTATCTCTCAGAAAGTGTATTGGCCTTATAGTGAAAATATGAAACTCCTTGCGTTGCCATGCTAATAAATTGTTCAAAAGCCAGGCTGTCTGTCTAGGACCTTGTGAATTAATCACTGTCAGGTTTGGTAATAATATAGTATCAACGAACGAATTAATGTATCCACGAACGTTTAAGGATGTTCATGCTCCAGTTTTAGAGACCCTCCAGAGAAGGATCGATATGTCTAGGTCAGGTTGACAAAACAGCTGTTACTCACGGTTTCGTGCGCACTGCATTATTCATGCGGCTCTACTATAATCTCACTATGTACATGTTCCGAGCTATATGATTCTTCCGTCAACGTGAGTAGTCTAGCACACACAGAATGATTTTGTGGGACAAGAATTGAATAGCATAATGAGGCAAACAGGTTTGTCCAGGTTCTGCAGAATATCTTATCGCACCAGATTCTTTTTAATGAAGTACATTTTGAGTTGAACGGACCTGTCTGGTTTTTGTAAGCTTTTCAGCCTCCTGTAGTGGTGGTTATCTCAGCTGTCCACAACCGTGGTAAAAAAATAACATAAAACACCTATATATATATTTACACATCTTATGTAAATTCAGCTGGCCCAGGATCCTAGAATAGGTAGAATCATTCAAGGGCAATAAATATCAGCATCTTAAATGATTATTTTTGTTCATCGTGATGTTCTTTGGGGGGGGGGGGAAGGGGGGTATCCCAAACTCAGATGATTCCAAAGATTTAGACGGCTAAATTCACCGGTCTAGGGAAATCCCAAACCATAATTGTTTCACACGTCTAGGACATACAAGAAAATGTGACAGCAGTCAACAGACGGAATCATTTCTCGTTACTCATGATTTCCGAGGTACCGTATGTATTTATACGTGAAAAAGATAGCAGCTATTTAAACGAGCTCTATAAAAACGCGAGCCAACACGTTTCTTATCGGAAGATATGCCGGCGACCATTTTTCTTTTTTTTTTTTTTTGTTCTTTTTGGAAAGATCTTGCTGCCGCCAGACCGGGCGCTAACATTAAATCTGATAGATTCGCGGATGTTTTCTTTAACTTTGCGCCGCCTGCAGTGGGTTATCGCACATTTTATCATCTGCGGAAATAAATACCGAGGCTTCGTGTCATCTCATTTTTTTTTTTTTCCCTGGTCTAGCGTGAAATGAGGCGTGGAAATACAAGCAGCACTAGATCTAATCTATGTAAGTTCTGAGACAACAGGAGATTTTATTCATTACATACTGACCTTGTGCTTTGGTAATAATAACAGTATTAACACTAAACTTAACTACGTATTATTAGTCCCAGTAAAGTACTCTCTTCTTCTTCTTCTTCTTCTTTTTTTTTTTCTTGAGCAGTGAAGGAATTAACAGCGTAAGATTAGCTTTGTAGAATATGGCAGAATGAATAATGTTTTTTTAAAAAATGAATAAAATAAAAATAAATAATAAATAAATAAATACATCAATCAATCAATCAATCAATCAATCAATCAATCAATGTAAATAATGTTATTGAAACATGATTGAGGACCATATTATGCTTTCCCATATCATCGTTAGGAAAAAGACAAAGCAGCAAAAAGAGGCGAAAAAATAAAGGAGAAAAAGAAAAAGTAGGATGGGGGAGAGGGGGAGGAGGGGGGGGGGGGGGCGGGTTCTGAAATCCTATCGTCAATTTTGTTTGGCGACCATTTCAAAGTATGATCGACCGGAATGTCATTATAGGAATCATGATACCCGAACTTTCCATTTGGCACTTTAAGCGATAAAAAGTGAAATGCGAAAAATATGTGGTTGGCGCAGTATCTTTACAGGTGTGAAGCAACAGATGTCGTTAGATGTATCGTGCAATGCTATAACTTTGCTGTCTATGCAGTGAGTGACGGTAAACTGGCGCGAAAGCCGTCAGGTATTCATGGTATTCCTAGTTCTTAACGGTCACAGTGCTTACCCAAAAACATTTATTGTCATGTTTCAATATGACCCACACAAAAAATTATGTTATATTCATATAGGAGTGCTAAATCAAGACTTGTTTTCTACGAGATCAACAGCTTTAAAGACGCACTTGCCATGGATGGATAGTTCCATTTGAAAAAGAATCAACAGTCACCCAATTTGACGTCATAAAAATACATTCAGTCGCTTATCGGGCTGCCTCCTTACGGCGAGCCTTTAGCATCGGAACGTTATAGTTGGTCCCTGAAGAAAGTGCTGACGAACCTCAATTCACCTGTCTGTGTGATAACAATTCCCACAGTATCAAAATAATGAGACTATAACAACTACTGCCACAACTGCTTCTGCCATTACAACTACGACTACCGTTGCTACTACCATTAGGACTGTTACTACTTCTCTTACCGTGACTACTGCTACAGTAATAGTAACAGCAATAGCAACGATAAGTACTATTGTTTATCATTACAACTTACTACTGGTACTATTACAATTACTACTGCTACTAGCATATGTACTATTACTGCTGCCTCTACTATTATTGTAACAACACAACCACTATTACAACAACAACAATAACAACAGCAACAACAACAACAGCAATAACAACAAAAATATGAATAATAACAACAACAGCGGCAACTTTTTAAGTCAGAATTTGAGTGCAATCCATCACACAATATGCAACGTCTTAGAGTCGACGTAATCATCTTGACATTTGCCCTTTGCCCTCTGGTCGCGAGGAAGGATTGTGTGTGTGTGTTGTGTGTGTGTGTGTGTGTGTTTGTGTGTGTGTTCATAATTTCATTGTTGCCCCACCTTAAGTCAGTGTCAGTCAGAAAGAGAGTTTTGGAGTTGAACGGTGAATGATCTTGCCAGCCTCTCTGGCTGACAGCATCCACCCTCAGGAGCTGCGCAAACCTGTCTCTTGGGAAGCATTGGTGACGTGTTTTATCGTGTTGAGATGAGGCATTTTCGGTGATGGGCATGGACTCAAGCTGGTGAGAGTCTCAAACCGAGGAACTGAGATTTCACAGAAAGAGAGATATAGAGTGGGAGACAGGAGGAAAGAGGAAGGATCGGTAAAGCATGGGAGAAAGAGAGAGAGCAAGAGAGGAGCAGATGACAGAGAGGGGAAGAAAGAGATGGACAGGGAGAGGAAGGGAGAGCAAAAATGAGAGAAACTGGGAGAGAGATCGAGACGGAGAGAGAGAGAGAGAGAAAGAGAGAGAGAGAAAGCGAGAGAGAGAGAGAGAGAGAGAGAGAGAGGAGGGGGCTGGATGAAAAATGAAGTAGGATAAGGAAATGGACAAAACGACAAGGATATAAGAAACAAACAAACCAACAAACAAGCAAACAAACAAACAAGCAAACAAACTTGACTTCTCAGTGCTGGCCGTAGTCAGTCGTGCTTCTCACCTTTTTTATTTATTTTTTTTTTTGTGAAGAGGATCCTTGTTAAGATGTTATATTATTGTTGAAATTGACTGCGGGTTCTGCACTGCAGATGGAATTGGGGATTCATTAGTACATTAAAAAAAAACATTTTAAAAAAATGCACTCGCACTATCCATTAACAGATTTGGTCACCTGCATTGTTGTCACATGCGGCAGTTGCAAAAATGTTTAAAGACATGGATGTTTTCTTGTGGGACTTTGCCTGATTCAGAGGGGTTGATCTCACATAATGACATCACAGTTTATAGTTAGCAAGACATATTTCTGTAACACTTCTGGTAAATAAAGGTTGGGATATAGCTGTTCCATAAAATGCTGTGACCAATCTATTGACAGCGATATTTTTATAGTTAGTGTGCCGTTTTTCTCGGAAGAATTGGACTTCCTCAGTGATGGACATTGACATAGACAAGAGCTTGGAGTAATCTATTTATATATTTATATATAATTTTTTTTTTGTAAAAATGAGACTTCATCAAAGATGAATACTGGTATGGATAAGGGTCCTAAATCATCACTGTCAATATTATTTGTATGCTGTTTTATTTTTTCTGGTAAGAATGGGATTTCATCTGTGACGAACGCTGACTTGGATAACGGGATTGTCATAACTCGAGTTGACAGTGACTGATAGCAGAGGTCTGATAAACGAGCAAATCTGCTTTTTTCATTGCCCCGTGTAGCAAAAAAGTTAAGTTGAGGGCTTCTCGATACCAACTAGCACAACCAGAAACTGCAGTCCTTGAAATACAGATAAAATTCCAACAGCATTAGTGTTCCCTCAAATTTCCAAAACTGTCCTGATTTACTTTCTTTCTGTTTTCCATCGTTACGTGTCACAGTCCTGACATCTGTTGCCTATGTCCTTGGTACTAGAACATTATAGCTATTATTTGCTGTTATGGCTCTTTGATTTATTCTGGTGACTTATTCCCCTGAGCCCTGTCCATTAGTACAAGGGTGGCAAATAAAATTCAAATAACACCCAATAATAGGTGCAACAGTGAGCAAGGCGACATGGGATATTGATATATATATATATATTATATATATATATATATCCCTGAGTATTTCGCACCTCCTCACAACATCGCCCCCCCTCCCTCCTCCACCACCACTCCTGACCCTACACAATATATAACTATAAGCCAGTAATTTCTCAACGAACATCAATCAAGAGCCTGACGAGGGCGTAGAACGCCGAAAATTTGCGCGAGACGACACAACTCAGCAGTGAAGCGCTTTGGCAAGAGAATTCTCTCTTCATTTCCTATACACGCACAAAATGCTGCTCAAAAGAAACAAACTCTATCAAGATATTGATATATTCAAGCCTTGTATTTCCTGACTCACTACAACAGCCTATCAAAGTATCACATTTCCTTGTACTTCAAAAGCAGTATATTCCATCCAGTATAAGCTAAAATCGCTTAGGTGCTCAGGCAGAAGGATCACAATAAGCTCTGGGACTCATGGACTCGGAACACAAAGGGTTACTAAACAACCCACATTCTGCATTGCTGCTGGGGTATCAAGTACGCAGATCAGCTGTCTAGTAGTACTGCAGGGCTATTCAAGGCCATCATTAGAGCATGATCTGATACTGCATCTGCTAGAGAAGATACGGGTAAAAACTGTGATGGTCAGGTTTTTATCGTTTTGTTGTCTGTGTTGTGTGGGTCACTAGAATGAACGTTTTTACACAGCCCATTTCTTGGATTTTAACAAGAAAAACTGGTCCTAGGTGTTCAGTTTTGCGAGTACTATGTTGTTATTGCAGAGCTGGTTTGATGGTTCGTAAGTCTTTAAGTGATTCCTCTAGTGTAGAGGACTCAGGCGGTTCACAGATACTGCATTAATTGTAGCTATAGCAAGATGACCTTACTCAATCCCGTGATACTTGTCTCGTTGCTAAACAACTATCGGACTCTGAGCGCCCTTATTCGCGACACTCGTTTCTGTCTAGCGTTGTAGCGCTGAAGTCCCAGATATCAAAGACTGCCTCTTCTACGACACTCCATATCTCCTGACATGACCATGCCTTGTGCTTTAGGTCCCTGTCCTCACGTCAGACAGATTCTGGTGGAGCCAAAGAAAGCACTACAACACCATGGGGAGATATCATTCAACATTTATCACTTAACACTTTACTTGCCAAAGAATTAAAACTCTCAGTTAACCATGAACGTGTCAGCAGAATGTTGGTGGTAGATCGTGATGCTTTCGGTGATAACGTTTAGGTCTAAAGGCGTTTAAGAGATGACCTTTTATGTTTTTAGATGGTATTAATACACATTTACAGTAGGTATCACAAACTGCCCGCCCGGCGCACTGGAAAATTCCCGTTCGGGAGCGAGAATTTGAAAAATACATCTTTTTTTTTGTTCCTCTGTTGCAACCATGTTCTCGTGTCTATGATAATAAAAACTATTCAATCAATTCTTTGTTGTTTC
>JBCAUA010061094.1:0-11307 GCA_038406235.1 Peronia verruculata
CCCGTCTTATTTTAGTAGGGGGTTACAAACACTGAAAACTGTTCACTGTCATTGACATGAAAAAAAAAACCATAAAAATTCATGGGACCGGTGACAAGTGTTTACGGATCTCGTGGTAGAGCGGGAACAAACATCAGTGAGTGTTTTATTTTTAGCAGAGGGGTACAAACATTCCGCCGGGGACTTCCAAGTTTTTGCTCAATCGAATATTAACTATTGTTGAAGTTGTAAAACAAAAAGGGGGGGGGGGGTTGTCAGAGACAGAGGAGAAAGAGAGAGAGAGAGTGAGAGAGAGAGAGAGGGAGAGGGGGCAAATAGCAAAAGACGTCAACGAAAATCACGAAACAAAAATAAGAGAACAATACTAAAAATGAAATAAAAAGACAACAATGCAGAATCTAATTTAGAGCTAAGGAAACAAACATAAGAGAGCAACAACAATAACAACAACAAAGTAAATTATAAGCCAAAGAAAAAAAACTTAACAGCAACGAAAATGAGAGATCTCCATTAAAAACGAAAAAGAAGAAGGAAAAAAAATCTAAACTGGAGAAGACTAATTAGCACCCAGAAGATACAATCATAAAGGTCATTGTAATCTTTTATAATTAAGAAAAATTCTACGGCCATGCTAATCACCATCTTTCCCACAGTTCGTCGCCCCAAAGTTAAATTGTTCTAACTGCAAGAGTTTTCTGTTGTAGATAGCACAATTTCATTCTGGAGAGACGAATTGGCTTGTTCCCAACCAAACTAATTACGTAATAAACAGCAAATACTTCACAAACAAACATAAAATACAGCTTAATAATAGCCCATAACCACAATGAGATCCCAAATGGCCTTACAGGGCAAATAATATCGCAAATGATCAGGAAACATAGTTTATTTATTCATTACAGATCATAAAGAAACCATCCTATAAAGCTCAGTCAGAGGCAGCTGTTATATTCTGTATACGTCTTTCCACCTCCTCGTGGAGGTTTATCTCGAAAGAGGCAGCCATGCAGAAGAGAAAGACAGAGGAAAAGATGGAAACGCAACATCAGAGGCTGGACGAGAATGAAATTAAATTTGCTCGATTGTCAAAGAGCAGTGGAAGACAGATAAGTTGAAGTTAGTGGCCTGTTCTTCAAAAGACCGCTCCCTTAGTCCCTCCCTCCCTCCCTCCCTCCCTCCCCCCACTCCTTACTGACATCGAGAGAGATCAAGGGATGGGTAAGGGTTAAAGGAAAGAAACAACTTATCACCAGAAATATTAAAAAAGAAAAAAAAAGGGAGGTAGGGAAGGGCAGTTGGGGGAGGGGGAGGGGGGGGGGTGGGGGGCAAATAATTCACACGTGCAAATAAATACGATGCACTATTAACATACAGACCATAAATACAGGATAGGTAAATGAACACGACGGATTCGCAAACAGGCATAAACGCTACAATTTCAAGACAGTAAGAAACACACAAAAAACGAAGTAAGTTAGATATATATCTACATGCAGACAGAGACACCAAGACAGTCGTGAACTCGTTCAGTAGGCTTATTCCAGAAGAAGAAGAAAATTAATGCGGTCAGAAGCTAGAAGCCACTTTTACTTCACTTGTTAAATATGAAATAAAGCTGCTCGTCTATGAAAAGGATCGAAATTCACGCCAGAGGAAGTTTTTAACAACAACTTCAAAATGAAACAAAATTAGTGAAAAACTAGTGCCAAAACAACCACTTTGCTCAGGTTTTTGTATATTATATTCCCTCTCCATATAGGTAATCCCAATAACGATACCAGGAAATTTACTTTGTTCATCTTTTTGTCCTCTTGATTATTGTGTTGGCAATAATGACTTGTATAGTAAAGACTCACCACGTATCAATTGTTTAAAGAGCAGTATGTTCTACATTGTAAAAATAAAGAAGTCGAATGAATGTTTCATATCGCATATCAACTCAGAATGTTAAACAAACGGAATATTAACAACCGTTCCGTGATCACTGCGAAAGCGAAACAAATCCATTGAATACATCAAGCATGAAATCCTCTTGGGTTAAAAATACGATAATAAACCCAATGCTTTATTGCCCAAGTTAATAGTCTTACGGTTAGTTCTTTCAAGTTAATGTTTTTGACAAATCCGTTCGCCATTTTAATTGGACTCGTTAGCGATGAGCTTCTTTCTGATACGATTTTCCCATTTAACATGCTGTGTGCTCAGGTTTACTGCGCTGTTTGAGACGGACATTAAAAAAACTGCCACTCATTGATGTGAATGTTTTGATCATGCGTGATATTAGATGAATTTAATTAGAAATGAAGTATCTGGAAGTATGAAGCGTACAGTTTCTTTCTAGGTTAAAAAGGGGGAGGGGGTGTGGGGAGGACAAGCTCAAAACGAAGATTAAGAGAAAAACAACAAAATAGATGGAATATGAGCTGATTTTTTAAAGGCTGAGAAGAGGAAACTCACTTTCACTATGAATCTTTTATAGGAGTAGACAGGCACACAAAGGTATATTCATAATAGAATACCTGTTTTTATTTTCAGCTTCAGATATATTTTGCTTTCTCTTTTATGTTTTCTAAAGTGTACATTTCCCATATTTTGTTAACAAAACTCAGCTACAGCCATAGAGATACTCATAATAACCCGGCTACAGCCAAGAGCTAATGTGATTGGGAAATGACCAGAAAGACTCAGCATGCCCGAATTATGCTAAAATTGGGAGCCTTACCCACAGGCCGAACTAATGTACCACGTCTCGATATTTCATGAGTGTAAGCAGCTTGCTTTATTTGTTCCACTGTTTAACCTTCCATTGATTTTACTTATTTTCATACCAGTATTGACAGGAAAGATCAAATATTTGGTTTTCGTTGCTAGTTCTCATGGAGAGGATCCATGCTGTTGATGACTTGTTTTTGTTAGAGCCATGGACTCGTTCTAAATCTCCTCTTCTCCAGAGGCTTGGCCTTACAGTGGCTGTCACCAACTTTGAATGTGCATGGGTGTTAGTTGTACCGTTGTAAGTGGTAATTAGGCGGTGGATACGGAAGAGACACACACAGGAACGGAGAAATAAGAACAGGAATCCTCGACGTCGAAATGATGCAGAATTTATTGCAGATGTTTGATAACAATACAAACTTCAGGGCAGCTGTCTAACTCAGATGCATACCGCTCACTGCATTGCACTCTTCTTCGTTTTATATACGTCTTTCAACCTTCTTTTTGGTGGTTATCTCATCCACTCTTCTTCCTCTCCGACTGAGCCTTTATATAGATGCTACCCCATCTCACCCCTCCCCCCCCCCTTCTCTCTCTCTCTCTCTCTCTCGAACCTACCGGTAACACAGCCAAACACGCCCATTGATAGTTCGGACTATTCACAAGGAGCTGTTTCATTATGGGTACATGTAATTCTAGAAAGAACCGATTATGAACATCGATCGCCTTTGTAAATACAAGTTTTTGTGTTGTTGATAATTTAAGTACTATTTAAGAATTCATACGGTATTCGTGGTAAAAATTCATTTACAATTTACATCAACGTTTCCTTTCTTCCTGTTAACAAGAAAATAATGTGTTCATGCAAATAATCTCTGCAATATTTCAAGATGGTCACTCAAACGAACATGGATATCCATATTTATTTGCCTCGAAATGACCAAAATTAAATATTTGTGTGATGTCAGAGAGAAACAAAACAAACAAAAACAATAGGGTAATTAAATTAAAAAAACACAGTGTTTCTATTTCATGAACGAAAGAAAATATTCCCAGAGGAAATGCATAGAAATTATGACTTTATTGTTGTTTTAATCAACGAAATAATATAAATTAAAAAAAGTTCTGTTGAGACTACATTGCCCTTTTGCAGATATATTGATGCCGTGTACAAATTAGTTACCAAGAGAGAGAGAGAGAGAGGAGGAGGAGGAGGAGGAGAAAGAGAGAAAGAGAAAAAAAAAAGACAAATAAATTGCTGTGGTGTTATAATTAAATTTAGAATTGTTTTTCGTTTCAAAACTACAAGCTTAAACAGCAAACTTTTTACTTGGACTGATTAACTTGCGTCTGTCAATTCTGTTGGCAGTGGAAGAGTTTACTGTTGGTTGCCCATCGGATCCGATGATGACGTTTGCATTCTGCAACTCATCGTGTGCACGAAGGTGGCTCTGCTTTTTTTTTTTTTTTTAAGCCTTTCAGTCCTCAGAAAGAAGGATTATCTCGGCTTTTTAGACGTTGCCAAATGTTGCTGAGAAACTTCTTTGGGTAGAAATTTGGAATTTAGAAATTTTGCCCTGACAGCGGCACTCAGTATATTCTTCCATCGATTTTCAACTGCCAAGGCGTAACGTACACACAGGACCTCCAAAATATATTCGCCCTTAACCGAGAAGGCTAGACGTCGGGCTTCCCTACCCACAGGAAGCCAGGGGACCCTTCAGTCCCTGAAAAAATTCGGGTTTTCGATCTTCTTGTCCTGTCATCCATCAAGGCAGAACCTGCGAGTCGATCCCGGTCTGTTTTCTTCATGAGCAGACGCCATACCCATTGAGCCACTGCCGCCCCCATAGGCTCTGCAGTCCTAGCCTAGAAAGAGCTTATACAATACACAAAATCGACTGAGATCCACGGCTAATTTTGTAACTACAACAGTGGAGACCGGCACATAATACATTGCACATCTCGCTGAGAAGCGCCCCAGTCATTCCAGACGGAGTATAGGACTGAAACACGATATTCATAGATCTAGTGTTCATTCAAGCCACTTTTACATTCTGTTTTGATTTAACTGGGCAGGATGAACTTTGATTAATTTAACTTAGTTTTCATTTTCCAGCTTCCCCCAAGCTTCTCCTGTTACAGCGATTTTAGTTTGCTGGCTCTTAGTAATATGTTTGTATGTGATGATAAGTCTATACTTTTCTGTCTGCTTAACATTACATATCATTTTTCTCCCCCGTCGGGGCCTCGGGGTAGGTTCTTTACTCCCACCCGGAGGTGGTGAAAGCCCGCCATCGGTGGCATGTCTCCCATGGAATGCCATCCTCGACGTTCCAGGGATGACATAATTATCCTCGCTATTGCTCCTGTCTTCTGTGCCGGTCTCTTTCTTCTTTTTCTTGTAAACGTATCTTACCGTATTTGGCACTATATAGCCATGATCGTACTGGTGTGCCGTTAAACCTCAAGACAAACCAACAAACAATGATCTTTGACTTTTTTTAATGTGGTAGTTCACGATGTGGTTTCTCAGTTCGAATTTTATTTTCCTCACCCGTCGTATTCCAATTCTTCTCAATTTCTACTGCTTCTCTAGTCTCTATCTCGAGACACGAGCAGCTTTGGTCCATCCGTCTTACGCTCATTTTTCACTTCTCTTTCTTCATTTAGTTAGATTTAGTGTTACAAAGATAATAATCTGCTCACTTGTCGCACATTGTTCTTCTCTGAGTCCCATAGGATAAATGATTAATAACTATAATACATGAAATACATATGTCTAAGAATACTGAAATATGAATGCTATTCAAAACTAACTTTCTATCCACCTTACTAAGATGTTTTGAGTAATTTATTGAGAATGATTATAATTTCCTCATTCCTCGTGGCTCTGTAACCTGTCATTTCTCTTTCGTCTTTTGTCCCATTCTCCGATAAATGAGCATCCTGTATTTATTATATCATTGCACTTATTTTTCAATTTCTGAGTTTATTTAGTCATTATTTATTTACAAGCTAAAATTCCAGCCAGCCATTTTCCCGCCTTCGTCTCCTTCTCCCCGTCTTTGGCATGTAAACACCTTGTATATATATTATGCTCATCATTACACTCATCTTTCACTTTTTTTTTTCTACATTTTGTTTTGTTTTGTTTTTGAGGTCACGGTATAATTTTTTTTATTTTTTTATTTTTGCTTTCTCTCATCCTTTTGTCCCATAAAAACCTTTTACCGTCTAAGTTTTTTGTTTGTTTGTTTGTTCACTCACAACAAATCCTATATTGTAATGCTTTACACTCATCATTACTCTAATCATTTTCTCTTTGATTGTGGGGACAACCTTGATGTTTCTCTAATATAACCATGTGTTCACTTATCCCTCGCCTTCTAAGTTTTTTTTTCCTTCCCATCCTTCGCCGTTCTTTCACTCCGAGACACAGGAGCCAGAAAAAACATGGACTCGGTTCTCCGTTGATTGCGTTGAGCCCATGGAGAATAGAGGGACGTGAGCCTGTACAAAAGAGGTATGCTCAGCCTATTTGTCCTAATCCTATTTATGTCCACCTTTGTTTGTGAGCCTCACACTCTATAATGCGCGTGATAGCCGATCTTTCAAACCAAATAAGACAGATATTAGCCCTGCCTTCCTCAGACTCTTCTGAATCAGTGGCTCCCAACTTTTTCGAACTGTGGCTGTCGCCCGCTTGCCCCCCCCCCTCCCCCCCCCCCCCCCCAGAAGATTTTCGTACCAGTCCCCCATCGAAAGAATTCATTTCAAATTTCATTTGAAAATTCGTAAAATACACGTTCTGAAGTTCTTAAATGTTATCGTCTGTCATAACAGGGGCGAAAGACAGTTCTGAATATCTATATAATAAGAACGATCAGGGGGCGTGGCACTTATCCTATGGTCCAATAAAGTCGGAATCGGAAGGCATTTAAAATTCAAAGAAAATTACACACGTGGGCAACTGATACCCAACTGTGTTATAGACTACTCTTTATTTTGATTGAATTTATACAGTTGTTTTCATTTATTTTTTTAAATGCCGAACTATCATTCATTTTGTCCGCCATCACTTTCCATGCGGGACACATGACGCGTTCAAAACACGTTATCTTTGAGTAGTATTCAGTTTAATGAACTAAAATGTCATCATCGAGGTGCGCATGCTGGCCAAAACATTTAAGTGGCAGGACTATATATATTTTTAAAAAACCTCCCACGGAGGGCGTGGGGTACCCAGCTGCTGGTAGTATTATCTTTTTCATGGACATACGTGGTAGTTAATCATTGATCCTATGCAACTTAAGAAACAGCAATGTGCTTGTATGTTTTTAGTTTGTGTTGAAATTTAACGGCAGATCAACACGATTACGCCTATGTTGCGCCAGGCACGGTTGAATACTTGTTCACGCGAAAAAGTTGACCAAATTGGGTATATATAAAATATAATGCTGTACGGACGACGCGTTTACAAGTTATGCGAGGCATATCAAAATGTGTTTATCAATGCGAGGCATATCAAAATGTGTTTATCAATCTGGATAACTCAAGATTGTACAGTGAAACTAAAAACGGATGTATGTAAATAATAAATAAGTAAATATGCAATTTGCAACAAGCGAGCAGACTATGCTCCACATATCCCTAATTATAACGGCATAGCTCCATCTCGGCACCCTTCCCCGTTCCTATCCTTGACGCTTCACTAATGTTCCAACGCCTCTTTGGAGATTTTCATTGCCTTCCCCGGGGCGGTGCCGCCCATTTTGGGAGCCGCTGTTCTAAAGGAGTGAAAAAAAAAAAAAAAAGATAGGAGAGAGTAAATGCATGACTGTATGGATAAGACTGTGCATTTATGAGACCGAAAGAGCAGGGAGAACAGGTTAGAGGGTGGAGAGAAAGAAGAGAGTAGAGGTTAAAGAGATGGAAAGAAAGAGAAGAGAGACTTAGGATGGAGAGACTATAGTACAGGTCAGGGGAGAAGTGTAGAGTGAGAGAAAACGATAGAAAGATACACAGAGCGCACTGAGAGAGGGAGAGAGAGAGAGACAGAGAGACTGACATCGTGAATGAGAGCATAACACTATACAAGAGAGAAAGAGAAAGTAAGAGAGCTAGAGGACTAAAGAGCGAGGTAAGAGTGAACAAACACACATGTTCTCTCACACACATGCACAGAGGGAGAGAACGAGAGAGAGGGTACGAGGGACAAAGAGAGACAGAGAGGTGCGAAGAGAAGAAAAGAGCGAGAGGGATGAAGGGAGTGAGAGACACAGAGAGAGAGAGAGGGAAGAAAGGGCGTGTGAGATAGAGAGAGAGAGAGAGACAGACAGCAACAGAGAGAGAGAGAGACAAAGAGAGCGCTTTGAGAGGCAATCCGCAACGAGAACTCAATGGATGGATGATAAATTTGCTTCAGAGAATAATCTGTCCATAACTGCTGAAGAAATATGTTTGCATTTCTCAGTCTTCAGTCAATGCCTGATACATAAAACAGCTTAATACACGTGGATGTATGTTTCATCTCCCATTCGTGGCACTCCCTCCACATATTTTCCACTGTTTTGCTTATTGTCTTTTTGTTGTTGTTGTTGTTGTTGTTGCTGTTGTTGTTTTTTGTTTTTTGATTTTTTTTGTTTTTTGTTTTTAAGACAGGATTCATTATTATTATAAGTTTTGTTTTTGTCTTTTTTTTTCTGTTCCCCCCCCCCCTTTTTTTTTTCAAAAGTAAAGGTTTTAAGACAGGATTTGTATTATTAATCTAAACAGGATTTTTTTTTTTTTTAAACAAAGAACCGTTGAGATAACCTCCATCAGGAGATTGACAGACGTATAAAGACGTAACCTCTCTTTCTTTCTTTCTCTCTCTCTATCTTTCTCTGTCTCTCTCTCCCTCCCTCTCTCTCTCTCTCTCTCTCTCTCTTACTTTCCCTGTTCCTTGGGTATCAATAATACGTGACAGCTCAAGAGCAGGTTTGTAAAAACAGCAGGGAGCATAATACAGAAGTAAAAGAAAAAAAAAAGAAGAAAAAAAAAAAAACGCAGTACCATAAACCCTATCATATCTTCCGTCAGCGCTAGCAACAATATTGCGAATAATCTGGCAGGGGGAAAAAAACCCAACTAACTTCGTTATGGAAAATGAAATTTGTTATTATTTGCTGAAGATAAGGATCAGAAAAGAAAGAAAAATTCAGTTGATACAGAGAGGAGTCGCACACTTCATTTAACACATCTCCTTTTCCCCTCCCACCCCCCCCCCCCAAACAAGAAAGAAAGAAAGAAAGAAAGAAATATAACGAATTTCATACCGTATTGCAATAACTTTTTATCTCGATCAGGGTGTATGCAGAATTATAGAGATGTTCACTGAAAAAAAGAAAGAAAGAAATCTCACACACAAAAAGACACACATAATACAAATTAATTTTATAGCAGAAGAAAAGAAAAAGAGCGGCTGGACTGGAAATTGAGCCAATTATAAATGAATATCCCAGTAAAAATGTTCTGATATATAATTGTTTAATCATCGAAAATTCAGCACGCTTCTCCAGTTGTACGCGCGCGTGAACAGCCAAAAAAGAATGTTCTTACACCGAAAAACTGTTTGATCGAAACAACACGCGTCTCTAATTATGCATGTAATTTAATTACTTCAATTTCATAAAAGCCAAGTGGCCCATCTGTTTAAAGACTGGTTTCATATTTCGCATCTGAATACCTCTTCAAATAATATATAATATTATCTTATATATATCTTCTTCTTCTTCTTCTTCTTTAGGTGTTAGCCAGATTAAAACACAGTTTAGTTTTTTCTTTTTACTACGGACCAGCTGAGATAACAACCACGACAGGAGGTTGAAAAGCTTAACAAAACCCTAACCGTTAGGGTGCCAGGTCTGGAGCAGACATCGACGACCGTGGCTTGCCAGACCCTTCTGTTGTCAGTTCTCCTTATCAACTCGGTATTGCTTATTTCATTCTTGGTGGCTTACCTGTTAAGGCTGTCAGTGTTTTTCAGTATCTCTACAAACTTTTAAATGGCCATAAATGGGTTTTTTCATGAACTTGGAAACAAAACTAATGCTTTAATGAAAACATGGATAATGAACTCGCGCTTTCTTCAAAAGCTAGTCATATCTTTACCATTGCTTTGGAAAATGTCACTGTTAAACGTGTCAGCGCCCAGGGCATGTAGTATCATTTAAGGGCTGGATACATTTTTATCAGGAGAGACCATGTAGTAGGAAAGGATTGTGATTGTATTGCTTTTTGGATTTGAATGTCATTATTTGAGACGCGATACGATGAAATCAGACTCTCGTCAAATTTTGAGCATATGGAGTTATTGGTATAACTGTAAAGATTATTCATTCCTTATCAGTGTGTGAAAAAAAAATAGTTGTTCTATCTTAAGTAGAAGTTGAGATATTGGCAATTGAAGACGATGGACGTGACCTTTTTGCTGAAGCTGAATTTATTGAGAAAATGGCCGTTCAGTTTTGTAAATCCTTATAAGCTTTGTTAGGCCAAGTCACTAAATTACAATGTTTGGACTTTTACTCGATCTATTTCAGTAAACTGAACTCAGTAACGCATTTATAGATTGATTTAAAAAAGGTTTGATGAAGAAAAAAAATTATGTAAAAAAAATTCAGTCCCTGTTGAAAAAATACGTGATTTCTCCGGTCGGCTCAGTTTGATCAGCGCCTGATTTCATCGTGTCGTGTCTCATTTCTCAGGAGTGAAAAAGTAACATTTGGGGCAATCTAGTACTACCCAGTAGTTCTGATTGAACACTTTTAAAGGGGCAATTGATAGGGGAAGGGGTGGGGGGTGATAGAATATTTGCATGTGAAAATATGGACATTTTGAGGACATGGACAAGCCCGCAGACTGACGAGATAGCTGATAGTTAACCCTAGAACTGTCAAGAGGCCGATTTGCTCAAAGATTCAAGCATTGTTATACATGTTGGAATTAGATTTTAAAAAATATACGTGCATGAATCTTCAATTTATGAACATGAACAACTTTCATTATAGAAACATTGGCATTACTACAATCTCTGCTGACATTGTTAGGGTTAAAAGCCCCGCCTGTTGCTAGGCTGATGACAGTTGAGTAATGCCCTGGACTCTGTCTGGCCTGAGGAAGATATGAAATGGAAGTGTGTGTGTGAGGGGAGGGGGGGGGGGACGGCAGAGAAAAGGGGAGGGTGAAGTGAGAGAAGAGGGAGGGGGGGATAAGGAGAGATATAACATTAAATCCGTCAGGTGTCATGTGATTGTATCGATTAATACGTGATAATAATGAGTCTTTGTGAATGTGCCCGATTTATTATCATTATTGTTGTTATTATTATTATTGTTTTTATTATTATCATTATCATCATCATACCAGAATTAACAAAGGTGACTTTGATCCTTTGGAAGTATTTAATGCCTCATAGATTTCTGTCATAGTTTATCGACCCACGTTGAATTTGTATGTTCTTCCTCCCCACAGACTCCCCCCCCCCCCACCCCGCTCCCCTCTCCATCCGAACTTTGCCTCATCTTTTCATCTTCCTTCTCTTTCCTT
>JBCAUA010061105.1:0-25290 GCA_038406235.1 Peronia verruculata
GTTGGTTGGTTGGTTGGTTGGTTGGTTGGTTGGTTGGTTGGTTGGTTGGTTGGTTGGTTGGTTGGTTGGTTGGTAGGGAGGGAGGGAGGTAGATAGATAAGTAGTTACTTATTAATTAGTTGGCTAATTTGTTAGCTGACCAGTGGACTTTTGTTAGTTAATTGGTTTGTTTATTTGTTTGTTTGGTAAATGAGCAGGTAGGGAAGGAGGGAGAGAGGGATGAATAGAAGATGGGAGAGGGTTAGTCAGTTATTTACCTGCTTGCTGGTTTATTTACACTATGACCGGCTGGAGTCTGATTCAGACACAAGTTGAAGTGCATATCGCATGATTCTAAAGATTAAAAAAAAAAAGAAGAAAAAAAGATTCACCTACAAGAGTACCATCAGTATCAAAATGAGAAAGTGTGCATGGATCAGCCCTAGTCCGTTAGCGGAAGCCCATCCTTTTGTTCTTATGTGAAAGAGGTGATCTCGTGCACTGAGCATTTTATATCAGTGAATGAGATAAAACAGTGTGTGTAGGACAAAAATAAGCGACGATGATGGCTTATTTGGAAAGATTCAGTTTTCGGAGGAAGGCGTTTTGCAAAGTACACCAATACTCAGGCTCAGTAGGCTGTCATTCAAGTCATCGTAAGCGAGAGATGAGAACTAGCTCATAGCTTTTGTGATTTTTCCAGTTATGACTTGTAGGATTCAAATTATAACTGTATGATCCCCAGTCTTTTTTTTTTTTTTTGTTCACGATTGGCTCTGGGGACAGGCTTTCATTGAACCCTCTATAACTCTTTGATTTGAACGACTAAGAAAGTTATTGTTCTCGGAGTGGGTTTTTGAAAATTATTATTAATATTATATTATTCGAGCTCAAAAGTTATGATGCGCAGTTCACTACAGCATCTCATATCTTCATTTACGATGGGCTGTTGGGATGAGCCTGCTTTGAGGCATTCTTGGAATCTATTTTATTTTTATTGTTGTTGTTGTTATTGTTATCACTGAAACTCTGTCACCTCTCTCCGGTTATGATTTGTAACATACAAATCTCTGCTCGACTTCCTGGAGTTGCAATTCGCAGTGATAATGACCTGCATTGACCTCTCTTCAGCGCTTTGTGCACATCGACCAGGAAAGATATAACTGTTGTTAGAGTCTCTTTGAATATCCAGTATATATTATTTTTATGACTTTCTTCCATTATCATCATATCTTTTCAATAGCCATAGTTTCCTGAGAGATTTCAGATATCACCACACGTTTCAAACAAAACACACACACACACACATTCACACACATACACACACACACACACACAAATGCAAAGGACGTGTATGTCTTAGAAAGACCTCCTTTTTTTCCAAAGACGCATGATATTATGCTGATGTACATTTTCCATGAAACCTTCTGTTGTGAGGAAATCAGGATTTAGTTTTTGCGATATTTCTTAAAACCAGTTTAACAACAAGTGGACGTTTGCGGAAAGTTGTACTTGAATTGATGAAGAAATAAATAGCTGTGACGTTTTTCTTTTCTTTTTTTTAAGCAACAACAACAACAAAAAATGAACTATGATATAAAAAGTTTGTTTTATCACACAGTACATTGGTATAATATTCAAATTATATACGGCACAAGAGTCGATATCGCCCACTTCCACAATTCATTGCCGAATTCAGATTGTTAGGCTTTTGCTTATCATGGATTTAGTGGGGAAAGTTATTATCATTCACTTCCCCTTGCCAAGGAACAAAAAGCTATTGAACAAGTATTGTAAAGAAACGGAGAAAGAATCGTTTGTTTTTCTTTTTTATTTGAATTGTTGACAAAACTGTTGTGACAAGAAGAAACCTTTTCCTTATATCATTAGTATTTCAGAATTTCCTACAATGTTTGTCTCAAAGAAAGACCCCGAAGTCATCTTTCACGGCCTTTGTCATGCTTCTTCGATAATTCTTGTGTCTAACGAAGGGACATAGGGTGTGGAATCAGCCCTTTCACCGGATAACAACAAAACATTTCTAGCAGCTCTTTGATGCGGATATATTTGTCTATATGGCCCCGACGTTTTCTCCTTAAAATCAGGGATAAGAAATATTTTCATTCGATTTCGAAGAGACATGGAAATGCATATTGATACTAGATCGAATGTGTAATTGTTTTTTTTTTTATTTTATTTTTTTATTTTGTTTTAATGATGTTCATTTGACATTTTCACAAGATCTTGTGAGTTTTATTGATCCTCAAAAGGAGCCAAAATACAAACAAAAACATGCCCAAATCCTAATTTAATCGATACCAAAACACAGGAGATGTAATAAAAAAATCTCTGGGTTGTTTTGTTTTGTTTTTTTTTTTCTTAAATTTGAATCATACTAATTATTGTGTGGTAATCTTTGCATTTCCATCTCATTTTCATTACTTTATTTTAATAAATAGATCCTAAAGGAGAATTGAAAAAGTTACAATTTTAGATCTCGGACCATCTTGGCAAGGCTGGGAAAACTGTTGTTTTCTGAACTCTTGTCTGGTAATGACTGAATGATATGATTATCGCTCCATTCGTCACCCGCTCCCCCTTTTCCCCCCCCCCCTCCTTTTCCCCCATCACTTCTTCTCGCCTCTCGGGTTCAGTCGTCCACCTGTTTCATTAATTGCCAAAACAGGTGGGAAATTTAAAATGAGGACCAAATTTCGCTGAGGAGTTTCAGCAGGGGTTGTGCGTTACAGAATGCTAGCATTTATTCCTCGTGTAAATCAAGGACGCTTAAATGAAATACGCCGTTAGTATAATGAGTAATGCTCTGTGTTGGAGAAATGAAAAGTGTTCATTATCAAAGAAGTGTTTTATGTTGGATTAGATAACTCTGTTTCATATCGGAATACATGTAATGAACAATGTTTATCACAGTAAGAAGTGTTCCGTTCGCTGTAGACCTGATGAATAATTTTCCACGTCGTCTCATGTTTCACTGTTTCACATCGACGGCATGAATATATAATGTTACGTGTCGGAATATTGAACACCAGGCCTGCTCCTATCGTAGAATAATGAATATTATGTCACAGAACAGAGTCCGCCAATATCCCGAAGAAAACTCATGGACTTATGACTATGGCCCTATCTCAGCCGAAGGTTGTCCCACCAAGTTTTGTTGACTCGATCCTGTTACGCTGTTTAGAAAATTTATATCTAAAACTCTTGGCTGTGAAAGATGATCTACTGATTTAATGGCGAAGGAAAACGCCTACGTGCTTCCGCGATGGGCTTGTCCCAGAATCTTGTGTTCAACTATTTAGCAACGTTCCATGTCGGAGTAATGAACAATTTTCAAGTGGAGGTAGTACCAATGTTTCATACCGGATTAACACTGATTCCCATTGGGACCAATTGGGATCACGAACAACGTTTTCAAATCGGAGTAATGAACTGTATTTCTTGTCGGTGAGCATTTGTTTTTCTTTACATGTCTTGATAGATCAAAATTCGCCAGAGATATTGCAATGAGTTATACTGTAAACTCACCAGATCAAAATTCACCAGAGATATTACAATGAGTTAAACTGTAAAACAATAATAAGTATTAGGCCGATATGAATTGAAACCAACTAAACAAAATACTTGGCATTCAAGTTGCAAATAAAATAAATTATTCAGTAGTTTTTAGGCAAAACAAGAGAATCATTCATAAGTAATACAGAGATAGCTGTAAAATTGAGAAAATGCCTTGTTTATTCGTTCTAAATATATATCATGCGCTTTTGAAAAAAGATGTGGGGAGAACAAAATTTATAGTGCACTAATTGTTTGTATTTTATAGCTTAAAATTCTGAAGCAAAGATATGTGATGATAAATTTCAAATCGGCACCTCACCTCTGCCTGATCAGACTATAACTGGTGAAAGGCTCCAGGAATTTGAATAAAAGAGATGGTCGAAAATAAAAATATTGAAGAAGGTAGATTCATGAATTCATTCCTCGTCACATTAACATTTTACCGAATTCCAGAGTGCTGAAGTTGCTCTTCTTCGCTTTAAAATATCGAATTCTTGATTACTGAATGTGCCTCCCCCCCTTTCCTCCTGCCCTCACGCACAAACACTCACTTTAATTCAACACGTATCTTCTAGCCTGGCATATGAAGTCAGCAACCTGACAGACAGAATTAAGCCCGAAGATAGAAACTGTATATACAAAGTGGAAACAAAAATCTAGAGAAGCTGTAACAATGTTCAGAATGTTGATAGAAGTATGTCATGCACCGACGAATATAACCATAAACACGATATGTATTTATTTTTCTTCTGAAACACTGTATTCAGTCGATGATAAATGTGAGCTTAGCCATTTTGTCATGAAAATATTGAATTTGGATCTGTGCACTCATATACACTTTTCGTTATGTGTATGAACATTATAAACTGTTGTGTTGAGAGTCGCCTGTGTGATAAAATCATTTAAAAGCGAAATGCGCAGTGGTTATGACATCTTGTATTTGGGACGAGATGGATGGAATGTGTGGATGAGGAACAAGACTGGGTGTGTCTGGAGGGAGTGGGGCCACATGTTCTGTTCAGTACTGTTTATACCTATGATTGCATGGACTGGGGTACTACTGAATAGTCCATAAGTTTGAGATAGATAAGAAAGATGAGATAAAAGAAAATAAACTTCTTTGAACAGCTATGGAATGGTATTAGGAATTAGCCCTTGGTTCTTCCAGCTTATTTAATATGATTAAAGACGTACTTTAAGTTTTAGCCATGACCTCGCCAAGAAATTACACCATTCTATGGTATTCAGACACAAAGGCTTCTTTGAGAAGGCGTTGTCATATAGTATAAAAAGCCAGTAGTTTTGGCTCGTGAGGAAATCGTCCCTAGAGTCGTCGTTGAAGAGTCGTTCCCCAGGGTCGTTCTAAATCCTTCTTGTGTGGGAGTGGAGACGTTCCCTAGTCGTCGTCTCAAATGTCCAAGACTGATCTCCTTAATATGATGTCCTCCCATATTTGAAGCGATAAAGTGCAAGTCAAATGGATGAACTGTACACAGTTAGAGCTTTATATAGTTATAGGTTGATTCATGTTTAGGAGTTTGTGAAACAGTGAAATTGTGATTTTATAGAGCAGAGTCCCAAACGAACATTATGATTTAGAACTCAAGTTAGGCTTAAGAATTACTGACTTATGAACTGCAATTTGTATTACTATTACTAGAATATGTTCACTCTTGGATTTTTTTATTTTATTTTATTTTATTTTATTTTATTTATTTATTTATTTATTTATTGTTTTTTTAGATCAAACAGCCCAGTACTTATCTGTTTGTTTTTGGCCTTAACCTCTCCACTCATTTCCTCGTTTAATTTTCCTTATCATGTGTTTTCAACACTTACTGTTGTGCATATCAAATACCTGAGGCCACATTATATTTAAATATAACGACTACATATAAAGCCCGATACAAAATATATGTCTCACATAAACTAAAGAAGTCTGTATTTTTCATATAGGACTCGTTCCACTCTGAAGCAATATAGGTCTTAATAACAGTCGTTGCCAAGCATGCAATGATTGAAACTATATGACAAATGGGTGCCACCGTTATGGAAAGAGAAGAGATAGAAGGAATCTGTGTGATGCCTGTGGTACTTTACAGGTTAATGATGGCTCGATGTATAAGATGTATAAATCCATCGCTGTCCATTTGCGTCGATTGACCATGCCTAATCTTTTTGTCGTGTGATTACTCCTGTCATCACTTTCTATGGTAAGAATGGAATGTTGGAGACAGAGCATGGAGATGAGATGTTTCTCAAAGCTCGTTGAAATCATGGACAAACATTCCATCTCCAGTGATTAGGTGCGACAGAGAATATGGCAGGCCACGGGGACCTCGAAAGATTATGTTGAGCACGGTAGAAGGACGCAAACTGAAATATCCAGGAACGTGACTAGATCAGCCTGTAGGATTTGCCAAGACAGCCCAACAAGGAACAGCTCAAAGAAGGTGGACGAGGTGTGGATAAGGCGATGGAAGGAGGACGTCTAAGAATGGACAGGTTTGGAGCTGGATGACACCATAAGAGAGGTGGGAGGAGCTAATCTCATTCATCCAAGATTGCTAGACGACTTACTAGTCCAACATTGCATATTTGGGCGAGTTTAACCTTCAACTCTGCTTTAAACGCAACCGCAGCAACCGCAGTAAAATTTATTTCTTCACATCTTACTTTATGCCAAAATGGCGATATTTTTGTTTACATACACATGAGTATGAATGTATGCTGTTTTGCATGTATACTGCGTCTTATCAACTACGAATGAGATTTCCTTTTGAGGGCAAATAACGTTGATCTTCTCTTTTCTTATCCTATCTTATCTTATTATTTTTGTTCAAGTGGTAAAACAGTTTAGGGAAAAGTATCGTCTGATATCTGTCTTTAGACCAGAACTGTCATGTCTTTGCACACGGAAAAAGTAAAACAATAACAAAAACCGAGACTCCAGCGGTTCCTTGTGATACTCTATAAGATTAATTAAAGCGAGAGTAAAATATCGTCAACTTTGGCAACCTATTTATTTGTGTGCCAGTTGGATAGTTTAGCCAGAGGAATTAGAGCGTATTCCCCTTCAGAAATATCTAATCATAGCCTCTTTTCAGATCACACCAGTAACACTGCTGCGTCGAGATTAAAAAGCGTCCTATTTTGTTTTCTTTTCCTGGTGAGGGGAAGGCTGTCATGGAGGGTGTCATGAAGACCGAAGCTCAGAAGGTTTCCTTTCCCTCCAACCGTCCCATGTAGAATTGTTTGTAGTTATGTCTTGTAGTGCTTTGCCGAGTCTTGATTTCTGCCGTTGATTTCTTTGCATCTGAATATGGTTGCTAACATCAATTTCTATTGCTCTTGAAGGTAGCAGCCGATTACATGCTAACCTTTTCAGTGCCAGGACACATGTATGGTAATTCCATTGTTTCTTCTTTTGTAAAATCATTTGAGTTTCTGCCAGCCCTTGAAATCCAGATAGCTGTGTTTATCATCTGTATGATGAAATTTATAGCAGCCAAATGTAAGACTGATGCCTCAAAATTCTTTGAGTTGTTGGTTTGGCAGTCAGAGGGTTAAATTAGTTGATAAAGCTCAGCTCATCAAAATCTGTTTAGTTTATGTATGTCTAGCTCTGAAATATGTTTCTATCCTGTACATTAATATTAAGTTTGCTGTTTTTGTTTTGTTTTGTTTTGTTTTTTTCTGATTTTGGAGGTACACTAAGACAAATCTGTTTTGTCTATGAAACAGAAAGTTGAGTAAGTGCTGATGAAAACTTTGGAAACTCCTGCTTGCGTTAGCCTTCCCCATGCAGAGTTTTGCCGCCCTTATCGTTCATATCTGATATATTTTATGTCTACACAATGAGTGGATTCACACAGCTGTTATGACACACATACAAGCCGTGATAGCTGTCCGCAGTGTTGGCCCACCAATTTTTCTCTCTCCTCATTTGCCCTTCTCTCTATTTCTCCCGCCCACTTGTTTTCTTTAAATCTCTTTACTGGTCTTTTTTCTTTTGCAGCTTGTCTGTTTGTCCGCCTGTCTATGAGTCTGTCTATCTATCGGTCTCTTTGTCTGCCTGCCTGCCTACCTGTATGTATATCTGTGTATCTGTTTGTATATCTGTCTGTCTACCTATCTGTCTGTATGTCTGTCTTCTCTCTTTATCTCTCTCTATCTCTTTCTCTCTCTCCTCTATCTCTCTCTCTCTCTCTCTATCTGTCTCTATCTCTCTCTCTCGATTTCTCTGTATCGTTTTTATGTTGCAGTCTGACCAAGTTATGCAGGAAGTTATAATATATCTCAGTTAAGAAATTTCAAAGAGGAAGTTTCCCTTTGCATTGGCGTGGTTTCATGAAAGCTGTATGTTCTATGTTCTATACATCCCTGTCAGTTGCATTATGAATCGGTTAGAAAGAAGCATAATTTATTACATTTTGGGTTACACATATCAGCTTATATAGCACCTGCAGAGACATGAATCCAACTCATGCAAATCCGTTAGACACAGTGTTCATAGACGGGTCGATGTAACAAGGAAGAAAGGTTGGGATATCTTGTAACAAGGCTTAGAGCTTGTCACCTGACTGGAAAGCCAACTCTGAACCGTACTGACTGTGTATTTACATGCAGTAAGATTACTTTAGTGTAGTGTATACCGCATGGTTTGTCGGTCACAACAGGTACAATGGAAAATTGCAAACTGAAGTTTATGATGGAAGACGCTTTCACGCTATGAAATGTCAATATTTCAGTTCATTTTTCTTGTCTCTTTCCTTTCTTTTTTCTTTCAATCTTTGTTTCTCTCCCTCTTTCTCTCTGCCTGTCTATCCATTCATCTATCTGTTGTCTCTCAGTCTGTCTGTGTATCTTTCAGTTTGTCTTTCTGTGGATCTGTAATGGAGTATTTGTGTTTGTTTTGACATCACTGTTTCATGCATCGTACATTTGTCATATAATATCGTTGCAATTTTATTGTTGTTTTTGTTGTTCCTCATTTGCATGTAAAGAGCGAGCTCCATTCGACATGTCATAATCAGGAAGATTTATTTTATCATGCAAGGTGTAATGATAATACTACTGTACTCTTTATTTTCTTCCCTAATTAATTAATATTTATTAATAAAAATTACTATTATTTTGAAGTTCCCTGTGCTGTTGAACGTTGCCTGATTCTGAAAGGGGTTCTGTGTGTGCCTATTGGTAGAAAGGGAGGATTGGGGCGGAAGGAGGAGGGGGATGGTATAAGGGAGAGATGATTAATTCTTAAACCCATGTTTATGTAAGTATGATTTTCATTTCTAGCTGAGATTGGTAGTGCTAGAGTCTATTCAAAACAAAGAAAGGAGATTTGATCTTATATTAGATTACCGGGTAATGAGTCATAATTTTATGCTTTTAACGGCCTTGCTGAAACTACGCCTGACTTAAAGTAGAGGAAGATGATGTCTATATTTCTTGGATTTTAGTAGCTCTTACCTAAAATGATTCAAGAACGACCCGCAAACCTGGAAAAAAGAAACCGAAGATATTGATCTGTTTGACACATCCCGGTCTTCAATGGCCTGCCGAAATTATGAGGACCACAAAAGAGCAAAGAGGACCACGCACGAAAGATTGCGAGAAAATATATATTAACAGAAATACACCTTTCTCCCGCAGATACTCATCAAACATTATTTCAGTTTTAGAAGGCATTGCTGGAGCAGGAGAGGACCGCCAATCTAAGTGAGCATAATGCCACCAGCGCTGAATGTACACATTAATGCCATTATCTACACGTTGGAAAGAATCAGAGTATTGATAGTTGTTGTGAATGGGAGGTGGGGGGGAGTGGTAATGGTGTCGTTAGTGGCAGTAGTAGAGTAGGTAGTAATCGAATTAGTCGTAGTAAATATCATCGTCATCGTAATAATAGTGGTAGTAATAGTCGCAAAGTAGCGTGGTCGAAGTAGTAATGGTAGTGGTAGAAGTGGTAGTAAAGTTTGCGGTTTTCGAAATTGAGGAACCAACCCAGTCAGATCAACCTGAGCCTCTGTTCTCTCTCTGTGTGCTTAATGATAAGCTCACATTTCAACACAACATTTAAAAATAAATAGATAAATAAAAATTTTAAAAATCAGCAATAAGTGCAGATCTATCTGTCAGATACATCCTTACCATTAAGCGGTAGCCTTTAGACTTAATGGCTATACCGATGGAGACATACCCAGGGCGACCATACAAACATTACATATACAACGCAAACTGCTTTTCTTGTTTAACCGTAACAATGTCAAAGAGTCCATCCTGATATTTTACATGTGAATTCTTTCAAACGAGCATAGGCAACAACACAACAATAAAATACTCGTCTTAAACTGCAGTTTAGATTTAGATTCATTTTTTTTTTTCATGAATATATAGCATTATATAGCACTCCAGCAATTCATCCGACACTATGAGAGTTAAAGTATCAAGGCTGGCGAGGCGTGACCCGCATAGTTTACAGGTAGTGATCTGACCTGAACCACACTGAATCACAGCTTTCCTTGTGGCTTACACACTACAATATTAGGCTACCCCATAAGCTCCCTGGGCTACCCTTTCCTTACCAGCTTGCGTTAATGTGCTGTGTCAGTCTACAAGGAGAAAATTGTGTGGGCCCACATGTTTGACAGGAATCTGCCGTCTGTGACAGGAGTCACAAGTTACTGTGTGGAAAATACATAAGTCAGTGTGATATTTGCTGCTGAAACCAGTGTTCGAGTGTTGAGGACGATGCTTTTTTATGGGTAATACGACGAGACAAAGTAGTTTTTAGCTAAGGCTAAAGTGTCTTACTGGGGATCGTAATGTGTATGGTTTGTGTTATAAACAAGGAAGTAAATACACTATTGTAGTAGTATGAAAAATTGATAACTGCAGTGATAACGCTGTAAATGTCGATTGAATGGATAAGATGAATCTCCGAAAGATGAACCAAAGCAGTTTGAAACTTACAAAAAGCGACTCAGGAGAAACGTTAATGCTTTGAAGAAGTGCGCAATATTGATGTGATATTAGCATCCGGAAACTTGACTCGGCGCCATGGACGCCGATTTTTATTGGATGAGACAAATCTCCAGAGGGTGAAAAAATGTCATTTTAAACAGTGTTTACCGTCATCGCCACAATCGGTGGACTGCGCCCGGATCGTGTCAAAAAAATGTTCTCTTACAATCCCGTAATAGTATTGACTTCACCATGCTGAAATTCCATACATTTTTCGAATGCCCATTTTTCGGCTTTTTGATATTTTTTTATTTTATTTATTTATTTATTTATTTATTTATTTATTTATTTATTAAATCAAACAAATAATTTGGATATTTGTCTTGACATATTATTTAGATATAGGAGTCGGAGAGTCGAGTGGGTGCTCTTCACCCAGCCACTTGTGAAGTTGAGGGCATAAGGAAATGTAGGCTAATGTATCCATGTACCAATGTAGAAGTAGAAGGGAAGCAATGAGATGATAATTCCTTCCATAGTCCGGTTCTGTTTACCTCCAAGACACTTTCAGTCGTCAGTTTTGCTGAAGTTGAAACATAGATCTCTGCTGACATTAAAAATCTCAGTCGGCAATGCATGTTAATATCCCGTAGTGTTATTCTAAATTAAACTTCTGCACTGAACGGAGTAAATGAGTTCTAATGCTGGATTTACCGTGGGTAGTCTTTCTTTGTTATTGTTGTTGATATTGTTGGGGTAAGAAAATGTGACTTCTAAAGTAAGCTATGAAAAAGAATTCTTAGTCATGCCTGAGGTGGATAACTATAATTTTGTCGCCCATCCCACGAAGGGACGTACGTAAAATTTCAGTTTTCTTTGATCTGAGACCATATATTCCTGTAGGCGCAAAGCGAGACTTAAATCTCACAACGCAGCGTGTTGATAGCTCTAGCACTTTCTCACGAACAGTTCTGATGTGTAATTTATTTGAGTCCTAACGAGAGAATGCAAGAAGTTTTGCAAGAACTACTTCCAAAGCTTATTGTGATCTCACTTAGCGATTGCCTGCGTGTGATGTTATGTTCCCTTCGTGAAATGGATGACGATTTGCGACCTGCTGGACCAGGGTTAATATGGTGCAAGGGGTGTATCAAACGTCTTATATCTGTGAGCAAAAACATTGGATAGGAAAGGTAACCATGTGGTGTAAATCTGTGCTATCCGCATAATGTGTGCTGAAGAAAGCACGATGACAGGTTGCCAATCGATATGGCACATCAAGTGAGAAATTAGTTTGAAGTCAAGTCTTTGTGCTCTTTGTAACTATGTGGTCTAAATAATATTATATAACCTTTAAGTCTCATAGTAGGTTTATGTGATGGCGTGAAGACGTCCTGTGTTGTATCGATGTATAATAATCATAATGTCCTTTGTAAGTCCAGATTATTATGCTACACGTGGAAAATATAAAATCAGCCTGTGCTGTACTCTATCCCACGAGACGTGTGAATCTGTGGACAAAATGATATATAAACAAGCAAGTATATTCTTGACGACTGGTGTGCCCCATTGAGTCCCCTTGAGAAGGTTTTCTGGATTTTTATTTTATTTATTTATTTTATTTATTTTTACTTTATATTCACAGTAAAGAAGGCCTCATTAATTTTGTACTTCGTTCAAATAGAATCACCACAGGAAGCTTGTGGTTCATTTTTGAGGTCAACATGAACCTTCCCTGTAGCCCAGCGTGCTTACCAGCTACATCTATGGGATATTTTGAGACATAATTGGCGCAGTTTGAAGATGGCACGACATGAACCTCGACGAATTTTGAAAGTATGGCTTGCACAACTATAGATTCTGCTTCAGAAATGATAGAGAAGATTATCTCTGGAACGTGTACAATTAATGCAGTAGCAGTTTCAAAAACGCACAAACACACACACGCACGCACACATTGTTTATAAATAGAAATATACACGCGCACAAACAGAATAGGAAGAGAGAGAAAGACTGACAGACAGAAAGTTAGGGAGACAGACAGATAGTAAGGTGTGACAGACAGATTAGATAAATGGACAGACAAACAGACATTCAGGCAAACAGCAGACAGACAGGCAGCAGACTGAAAGAGAGATAGACAGATAAATAGATATAAATCAATCAGTATTTTAGTAGTTATAGTCACAAAATCTGTCACTTATCACTGTAGCAGCGTCGACAGTACAATAAATATTAATATAACCAAGGTGTCGTGGGTGGTAGCTTTAGTGAAACTTGATAAATACACATAAGATCCGGTGAAATTGTTAGGCCTGTTTGTTAATTACTGACGCGAAGGAAATCCCAGGTCCAAAAGCATAGATAAATCAGGAAACTGACCTCTGGACACACACCTGCCTGACCCGAACATAAATCATATTATTCAGAGATCGACGATTCCCGTCAGTGCAAACTGTTAGCGCAAATGAATGTTAACTATGTATAGTATTCTCTGTAGGTATGTAGCTGGCCAAATACAAAGATAGATAAAATTTATGGCTCCTCGACTTAAATGTCACCCATCTGAAAGTTTAGTAGGTTCTGCTGGCCCTCCTGGATAGAGCCTATTAAGCAGCAGAAAGAAACACCCATATACTCCCATAAACTCCGGAAGAGTTTTTGCATCGAAATGGATGTTTCAGTCAGATCTTCTTATTATTTTGGTTTCCCACGGGTATAGAATATGAAGAATTTGACGAAACAGTTTTTTTTTTTTTTCTTTTTAATCCCTCTAGGTGATTAATGATTTTTTGTTTAATGATTCAGCAGCACCTATGCTCTGCTCCTCATAGGAATATACAAAAATAATGTACTGGGTTAGTTTCCGATTGTTCTACTCAAATCTCCTGAGAGTGGGCAGAAAAGTAAGCAAATATGATCGTTCGGATTGTTGAACTTACATTTTCACAAACATTTTCATTATGACTAATGAAAGGACCCTTTTGGGGAGAAAGGGGGCTACGCTAATTGTGATTGTTTTCACCACGGGTATTTATAAATTAACAATAAAACTCAAATATGTTTAGGAAAAGGGAGATATCTTCAACAGCCATAATCGGTATTTTCTTTAGGTTGATGTGATGAGCGTTTGGGTCACAAAATGGATCTGGGATGTGAAGCTAATCTTTGTTCAGTTTGATCTACAGGCATTTCGAAAGGTATATCACAAAACGCATTGACATTTGATCTTAAAAAAAAAAAAAAATGCACTGCCTATTAGCTCGTTATCTTGAGATAGCTGTAATACTTTAATCTCGATAGTCACTCATTTAGTACCTTAAAGTCTTAAAATGTTTATAGAAACTACTGGAGTATCAGCGTGTCTATGATGACGCACATCTAATTAAAGAAATGGTAGTCTATTCCTGAAGATGATATACCGTGCGCTGTTTGGAAAGGAAGTTTAGGCTTATGCACGGATGATTAACGAGTCCCTAGCCCGATCGATCAGAGTTAAATTAATGTGCCCCTTCACCTCATTGTATCTGACATCACTGACATCAAACCAAACTTTTTACAAGGGCAACTGTGTATATGAAACAGAATTTGATCTCCGTACTCTGTAGCCATGGCAAGGCAGTTGAGCGGATACTTAATTAACAACGTAGAAATTCCAACAACTAGATTCTATAAAGGTCCAAAATAATGCAGCTGAGACAAAAGAATTGTAGATTGAAGAAATTACAGATCTGATGCTACAAGGCAGTATGTGGATGGTGCAGAAAATAAATATTCTGTTCACACATCTTGACATTCCTAGGTCTTGCAAGCTGTATCATGGACCTGCCATATAATCTCATCATTTATGGGATAGGAGCTGGTGTCGTTTGGAAAGTTTATTAATGTTTGTCTCGTCCGTTAAGTCCGCACAGTCATGGAGGCCACAGGAGGGTCTTCCACACCTCTTCCTCCATTCTTGTCAGTAGTTCATTTGTGGGAGAGCCTGTGTTTCCCCAATGATCTTGCCAGCCCATTCCATTCACTGTCTTGATCCTACCAGCCACCTCTCGCTTTGTCTGGCTCTGTACCTGCCTAAAGTTATCTTTATTTTTCTTTGTAAGTCTGACTCCGGTAAGAGATCTGTATCTGACTGCTGGACGCAGCGTTGACTTCCCTTCATATCATTAAAAAAAAACAAAAAACCACAGATTTGGGTTGAAGGATACGTTTCATGTTCACCATTGAGAGGGAGTGGGACGAGGGGCTGCGGGAGGGGATGGGGCGGAGGAGGTTGTTTTTTTTATTCACATAATGTAGGGCCCATTGACACGTTCTGCGTATTTCTATATAAACAAATTTCAGTTCTAGCAGAACTTCCAAGTCGCTTGTTGCTTTGAAAAAGATCCTGGCCCAGATTGGTTTCTCTAATCTCACGTACAGGACTTTTCAACTGTGGAGAACAACTTCAACGAATGGTTTGCAGTTAAAAATGAACGTGGGTTTTTTTTTTTTTTTACTGAAACAAAAAACAAAACAAAATATTTCTTCTTTTTTTTTTTTTTTTATCTTCCTTATCAAAATATTCCTACTTTAATGGAGAGCAAGAGAGAGACAAAGAGAGGGAATAGATGTGTACAAACTGTACAATATGAAGATATTAAACTAAACAAAAAGCAAAACGTATAATATATGTAGCACTCATTAGTACGAAAGCTAAAGTGCTGAGCTACAGTATATAAAGAAGACAAGGAAGATCTACCATTCCTCTTTTCTGTTCTTTCTTTGTGACAAATGTAGCACGTGCCATAAATATGAGTAGTAATAAATATGCCCGTATGTTACTCGATGTCTCAGTGCTAACACAAACCAGTGCCAACACCCGGTAGGATGGATGATCCTTTGAAGTGACGTGCAAATTGTGGTGGTCATATTTGGTCCCACATATTATCTGACCAACGTGATATTTCAAGATCGCGATGGTCAGGATGTGGAGCATTGAGTAGACTATAATCACACAGATCAAGACATACATTTACATACAGATGAGTAGGCATTACAATCTGAAGATGAATACTAATGGCGAGCTAATCAGTCATCACCCATTCATTTCAGATGCGAATTGAAGTCGGGGAGGACCAGGATCCCTTCCTGTCTCTCTCTCTCTCTCTCTCCCTTCCCCTCCTCTCTCTCATTCTCTCTCTCTCTCTCTTTCTCTCTCTCATCTCTCTCTCTCTCTCACTCTCTCCCTCTCTCTCTCTCTCTCTCTTCTATTTGTTTGTAGCCTTTCATCCTACGAATGTACACGGACCTGTCAGGGCTTTAACTATCTGCTCGATTATGGCATAGATCTATGATTATGGGGAGAAGAATTTTTTGTGAGTAGAAATTTAGAATTTGGAAATTTTGTGCGGGTAGCGGCTTCCCCACCAACTCTTCATCCCATTTTTGACCACAAGGGGTACCTGGTACTTTAACGTGCGTTGTGTACAGTGTGATCTCCGACATTATATTTGCCTTATCCTAGTTAAGAAGCAAGGGAATCATTGTGTGATTGTGAAAAAAATGTAGATTCTTGTCTCCAAGTCTCTCCCATTCTCCAGTAAGATTCTAGTTTCGAACCTGCGACATAACCTTTTCGCCCAGGAGTAGACGCCAAGTCCATAGGTCACGGTGGACGAGGGTAACCGTGTGCTGGTAATGATGGATGCTCCAAAAGTGACAGGTTAGATCCAAATGCAATGATGAGTACATGTACGTATAGCACTGTCGTGTATGCCACTTGAAAAATAATTAAAGTACAAAGTACATCTATAGAGAACGAGTTTTGACAATTGTAAATTGACCTAACTTTGTATGCCAAAATTTTAACGTTCGATGGGATTTACAGTACAAAGGGTCATTTGATTGACTTGAAAAGTTAGGGGATGGTAAATGCTGTAAGACATAAGATTATCGTGCCTCAGTGTGTATGTTGTCAGACCGGGAAATTGATTATCTTGCCTGGCTGTTTGACCTGCTGTTGCTGATAAAGCCTGCTTAGCTTTCGTAGATCACAAGTTCACACGAAGATAACGCTTTTACCGAACAGTCAGTCACACAGTGTGCTGGGTCATATCAAGGCTCGTTCGGGGAAACTTCCTTCAGGTTCCAAACGTGTATATCCTACTTTTGCATAATGTGTAGCTTTTTAAGACAAAGCTTTTCATAAGGCGTAGTTGTTTGTAAAAATATACCGTCTGTCTTTCGATAATTCGTAGTTTTCTTCCATCGTTTTTTTTCGCAACACGAACAGAAGACAAAAGCAAAAGAAGGCATGGTGCATTTTCCTCCCGATTATTGTTGGGTATTTTGATGCAATATTTCTTGTGAATAAGTTTTGTGCCTGATGCGTCGAAAGTATTCATATGATAAAAATAACATTGTTTAACGACCTTAAAGGTTCACATTTCGTTTGTTTTCGACAGTATCACTCAGGAGAGATAGGATCACAACTTTATCTTGGGTGTAATTATAGTGATTGTAACTGACAACCAAAAACTGTGTCTCTCATTTATTTTCTTCTTTTCCTAATACAGACTGGAGTCATCGGCGGCGCCTTCTGACGACTTGCGCTAGTCTTCTCCATTTGTCCCAGTTCTGGACTTCGGCCTAGAATATCTGTTTTCTTAGTCCATTCCTGGAAGTTGTTGACACATCTCTGCTTCTGGCTATCATTTTTGGATTTCCCTTTTGATGTTTCTACATGTTACATTTTTAGCATAGCCACGGGATCTTGTTGTTGGCTGTGAGAGCTCAGTTTTGTTTTCTTCCTTACTTTAAGGAGATCTTTCTACGGATCACTATATTATTGTCTAGTGGTTCTAAGGACGACCTTTTCGTTATGTAATGTTGTCCACATTATCAGATACCCAAGATGTTTCCGTGGTGTGTTAGGCCTGACAAAAGGAGTAAGTATTCCAGTTTGAATTCAAGTCTTCTGTTTTTCCAAAGACCTTTAAACCTTTAATTTGGCGGTAACTAGTCCATATTTTTCCAGGTTTTTTATAATTTTATAACTTCATTGTTCTTTATTCACCCCCCCCCCCCTTTGCGTCCTCCAAATAGTAAAATACTCAGTGGAGTTTTTGAAGTAACAATAATAGTAATAGCAGTAAGTCAAGGGGGAGATGTCAAGATTGCCTTGTCTCATTTGCAGTGTACCAAAGAATGAAAATCATTCATTGCATCAATAATTTGCACTTCAACGGATGTCTTTTTTTTTTTTCCCACAGACTGCTTTGCTCTAGCCAGATGCCATAGATAGCCTGGACTGGTAAACACAAACTGTGCAATATACCTACAAAGATGGATGGTGACTATGTGGGCGTAAGTAAAATGTTACTGTTCTGTCATCTTCTCTTCTATCAACTTTACCTCTTCCTTCATGACGTCAGTACCTCCATTTACCGCAACTGCTAGTGTATAGGAACCTGATGAGATGAAGGACGTAATGAGCCATTTTGACCATCGGCCAGATTACGTTCCTTTGCCAATTACAAGAGGTATAACATAAGCATAATGGCTGTCACTGTAAAGAAGGAATTTTTGAAATCGCGTCTTCTCTTGTTATTTGAAACATGACTAACGGAAAATTCTGAAATATTCACCATGTTTTGAAAATATTCTTTCTCACTGTGATAATGTTTTCATAACTTTTTTGCTTTACATGTTTCACATAACAGGAATGTTTCCTTCTTTACAACACTTGAACTTCGTAAAGAGAAAAACTGAACTGACCAATAATAATAATAATAATAATAAATAACTCACTGGGTTTATGGAGACATTCCGACCATTAATTGATGCAAACAACGTACATGTACAAGCCGGGGCTTTCTAATAGCTAACTGTTCTGTTTAAAAGAAACATCTGAACTTCTGACTCAATTTCGGAACTTTTTTTTTTTTTTTCGTTTGTCTCATTTCAATACAAAAATAAACAAACTGCCCCACCCACAGGTCAGGACCAGTCATATCTGTTTCAAACAAGGAACAGATACACTGATGATAAAATTCAACTAACTTTTGATCTTTATGTTATCTTCCTTCGTGGAAACGCGAAAGGAGGAGGTGGAGGGGATGGCGAATGAAGTGTCGGACATAAGTGTAACCACTCATCTCTCAGCAACCTATTAACCCGTTAATCTCAGAGATATTGTTACTATAGACACACTTGTGACTGATCGCGCCATTTACACGCCAGGTGTTGAAATAGTATAGATAAGGTACTTCGAGTGTCCACTTTAAAAGCCGGGCAAATTGACCATGTTTTTATATGGCTGTTTTGCAGCTATTGCTAGGGCGGTGCATGGATCATGTTGAAACATTACGCATGTTTTGTTCTCGTACTTTTTTTTTTTTTGTTATACAGCGCAAGCCAGCTCTGATCACAGCGTTTTTCAAGTATAGCAAATAGAGCTATAGCATTTGCATTTTTTTTTTTCAACGGAGAACGCTAATCATGGGCACTGGCTATTTCACAAGTCACTTACTTTAACAAGCAAAGAGTTAAAGATGAACGGTTGAGCGATTGGTCCTTTTTGAGTGACCACGTGACTAGGTATTAATATAGGCCTATCTGATGCGGTCATGTTGCATAACTTTAGTCGAAGGCCCATTACAGGTGATGATGACTTCACTCCCTCATTTCTGTTGCCTGAAGATTGTTCTTTGTGGGCGGTTGCACTGTTTCTTTTTGGAGTTCGTATATTCCCAGGGATTTGCTTCTTGTGGATGTTTGCTGTAAATTCAAGATGATTACCAAGGCTGATACATGTACATTGTGATTTATCCTTCTTAGGATTTTTTTATGGACTATGATAATGTAATGCTTGTTGGAGATGTTTTTGTGATCATCATTCCAAAAAGAAAACATCACTGAGATGGCAGCCGGACACTTTACACACCGATCTTACTGTGTCACAAATACGTAAACGGCCAGTGGAAGGTCAATGACTACTGCATTTGAAAAGTTTTAACTCTTTTTATACTGATTTTGAGGTGGACGCCTCAAACTGTAGGCCTATCCACTTTTTTCCGATAGGAAATAATGGTACAGTAGTGAATTACACTGGACGTCCAAGAAATTATTTTCATTTCAGAGTGTTTTAGTGTCATAAACAAATACTTTTGAATTGATTTCTCTATTTGTATTCGTAATTTACCCATAGGTGGTAGATTTACATATTTACCCTATGACATTTTGAAATATGTCTAATTATAAGCTAAATATGGGCCTAAGATGTGAACAGTTTTTAAACAGTTTTTTCCCCTTTTCAAATAAGCTCAGTGCTCTATCTGTTGTCCTGCTTCGTAAACTATATTACATTCGTCTCTGCGGACTGGCCAAACAGTCTGTTTTCTTCATTGTTGGTATAGTGGCAATTGCTTAGGTTGGTTGCCTCTCCGGCGCCTACTGTGTCTTTCTTGAATGGACCTTACCTTGTTGTATGAGCATTAGCATACTATGATATCTGCAGACTGAGAGTAGTGTAACTGTTTGTTTTGTTTTAATTTCTTTTTCTGCGCTGCTTTCTTGGTTCATTCATTGCGCTCTCTCTCGAAACTGATCAGTGGAGACAAAGCTGGATGATGCACATAACATCTATACGACAAAATTGTCCATTCAGTGACACGAAAAGCAGCAGCGCTGCAAGACATAATAATCATGATGTGACACTTAGCCTATCTGGAGCGATCGCGTGTGCACTTTGATACTCTTTTATCCAGTGTAAATGCGTATCTCTGATAAACTCCGGCGATAGGGCACTTGACAATAGATCATTGCTATTATTACGTCGGTTCGTTTTGTTTTATTGGGTCAGTAGAGCATGGATGGTTTTGGTAATGTGTCACATTGATATCATTTTGCAGGCCCCCGTCGCTGGAGGACAAGAATACTAGGATGTGATGTCAAACTTAAAGCTATACAGGCTATATGGTTTTATTCTCAACGCCATCAACAACAAACTGTATTTTCCTCAGATGTTAAAGGAAAATTGAAATTTCTGAAATTTTATATTTACCATTGATCCAGAGATGGTCTGATGCTGTATTCGCTAAATCATTCGGTCCTTGATAGTTACCATAACTGCAACACTAGAGTGTGGATGTTATTCTCAACGTCCTCCTCTTGCTGTCACATCAAACTGATTCTCACAAATAATAACAGGGGACATAATCATGATAATTTCAATGTCAGCTTTTTCGTCGAGGATTTACCATTCCTGCCTTTATTGACAGATCCAGTACGCAAGGATGGCCGGCTAAATTTGCCCACCTTGTGTCTTTCATGCAGATGCTGTTATAAACAAGTCGTTGTGAACCAAGAGCAAAATCTATTCATCGGTCTCTCTCTCTCTCTGTCTCTCTCTCTCTCTGCCTCTCTCTGTCTCTGTCTCTCTCTTTCTCTCTCTCTCTCTCTCTAGCTCTCTCTCTCTCTTCCTTCGCCAAACCTTTTCTCACGATCAGTGCAACGAAACATGATGCGGTTAGATTTCAATAGCCAGCCGTTGTTAACCTGTAATTAATAATAGTTGTGTTGAAAAAGTAAATAAATAACTACATATGTGATAAGTCAAGTTAGCTGTATCCTATTAAACATGGTCCCTGACCCTCAGTCTTAGATCACGTGACATTTTAAATAAAGTCTGTTTTTTTTTTAAATTATGAGATATTCAAGATCGCTGCAATAGCTCTCTTTCACCTTTTCCGTCTTCTTTGTTCTCAAATGTGTGTATTGGTACAGCACCATCATAGTGTACACCCAACTATATGCACATTTGTTTTTAAATTTCGGATATTGAGAGCGACACTATCATAGTCTCTCTCTCTCTCTCTCTCTCTCTCTCTCTCTCTCTCTCTCTCTCTGATTAGACTGTAAGGGTTTGTTGGTATCTTCTTCTTCTTCTCCTTCTTTTCTTCATCTTCTTCTTTTAATATCTATAAGAACCTAATTTTTAGTTAACAGAAAAATCATTTGAGCATTATATTGTCAGCCAGTATCACTGGCTGTTAGCAGGGAATTCTTAACTCACAAAAACTTGGCTTCTGTGCAAAACTCTTGCAATAAGTCATTATGTGTATTCAAGTGTCTGACTACATGTATATTCTTTGTTGTCCCAATACAGTGTGACCCACAGGAACCAAACAGGCCTCTTTTGATGCCATTAAGGAAAAGTTCGCCCAAGAACAACTATTCCAGAAGTATTAGCTCACCCCACCACCATCGCCACCACCACCAACACCACAAGACATTATCATCATCATCAGCACCGATCGACTCGCAGCATTATCTCCAATATTCACGACAGCGGTATCACCAAAACTCACACTACGCAAGCAGTGAGCATCGGGAGGAAGATGAAGAGAATGACTCCGACCACGAACGGGACATCACCTACTACAATTATCCACCAGAGAAGGCCAGTGAAGCACCATCAAAAGAAACGTCGAGCCCAAAACTGAGCACGCGCTTATTCAGTCGAGTCCACAAGTCCCCACCCATCCCCGTCAACAGGCAGAGGAAAACGTCTTACGACAACTCAGCCTATTCTCTCTCACCAGAATCTCCACTGACAATGCCTCACAGGAAAATGTCACAGCCCACTATTCCTTCATATGCCACAGTAGGCATCAAAACGCCCAGTCCCTCCAAACAGTTACAGTTCACAGGCGAACCTTCGACCACTCCAGGCCATAAAACCCCGAGCCCTTCAAGAAACCCTCCGCTTCCAGGTGATCCTCGTGCTCCATATCCTGGAGGCAGCCTGTCCAATCTGCAGATCCTGCGCGAGTCTGGACATGTGCCACTGTGGTACTGGGGCAACATCTCAAGGTGAGTTGACAGATTTACAATCAGATTGCAGCTGCTCAGCTAGAGTTTGTGAAAATGCTGAATATTGTCCTGAATATTGTTGTGTACTTGGTTTCGAACGAATATGTGAAAATTGTGTCATTTAGTCGTCAAATTGTAAATATCCTACTGTGGATGCATTTTTATTGTTGAGAAATTTGCATTGCTTAAAGACAAGATAGGTAATCGAAAAGAAAGTTGTGTTTTGTATTATAATTTTTGTCTTTTCTACATTATTTGTAGTTTTGTAGTTATGATCCTCCAAAGCTGGTGGATTGTCTAGTTGGCATAAAAACTTCAGATTGCCATATTAAGTTGGTTGTTTATAGCCCGATTTTGAGGAGTGCGCAATTTTTATGGAAATCTTTAACATGATAGTTCAATGAGAAAGACACCTCCTGAAAACATTTTAGACACTCCCATAGATACATCACCATCATCATTGTTCCCGTGACAAAATGTCGCCGGCGTACATGCAAAAGGTAGCAGTCAAGGATCTCCATTGCCTTAAGACAGCAATGTGACGACAATCTTACTAATCCATTCTTTTGTATTGCCGCAATAGTATGGTATGCAGCAAATCTTTGTGCGCATCTGTGAACACCTAGACCCACTGTAATGGCAGCTAAGATCAGTCTCACCTGTCCGCGTAGGCTGGTGGTACCGTTGGAGCTCCACGGGAGTCAACTCCCTTCTTTCCTTTCTCTTCTGTGCCATCTTCATGGCGTTAACATCTCTGTCTATTCTGGACTGCTGTCCTTCCGTCTGTTTTTCTTTGACCTCTGGCAGCAGTCTAGTAACAGCGTCGCATCGTGTATGTAGTTATAGAAATCACAGCTTTCTCTCGAGAGGAGAGATCTGCTAGGGCAGTTCGATTCGCTTGAAAGACTTACAAATTGTGATAAACTAGCTGACGTGGGAAAAAAAAAAAAACAATAATTCGAAAAGTGTTAGTAGAAACTCTGTGAATATCTCAAATTCAATAATGATCTTTTGTCGTGTTGCAAAAGACAATTTATTTTTGAAGGGAGTAAAAATCGAGTCCTGTCTCTATCGTATTGAACGTTACTAATGTTGGAAAAGTATGTTTTTTGAGCAGATCGGCCCCATGACATTGCTGGGCTCAAAATCCATATTATAATCAGTTGTATATCCGAGAGATCTTTAGAGAGATTTTTTTTTTTTTTGGTCGCCCCTGACAATAAACTGACATGAATGTTATCTGCGCTCAGTTTTAGACTAATAAAAAGAATATGAGAGCTTTTATATGAGCGACTTTTGGAATTTCTTTCTCTTTAGTGTATACATTTGCAGTTGTATTGAAGGCATAAAACGTCATTTGAAATTACCGGCGTGTTATTCTTCATTAAGCAAAATTCTTTCCTTAAGTAAATGTATTATATTGAGGTCACTTCCTCTTCACTTTTTCCGAAGATGTCGTCGGGGCACCTTTGAAGACGTATCCAGCACTTTTCTTCACCTGTCTCAGTCTTTCACCACCCTCTGGGATTCTGCCAGATCAGTCCTGTCCACTCCTGTATGTTATCTTCCCGCCTCTTTCTCTGTCTTCCCCGTCTCCGGCCTCCTTTAACGGTGCCTTGCAAGATTGTGTTTGCAAGCCCTTTTGAACGAGAAACGTGCCCGTACCATTTTTAAGTTTGCTTCTTCACAACAATGAGGAGGATGAAGAGAATGAATATATCCAGGTAATGACAGTGTAAATCGAAGTGGCAATAATAGATGCATATGTGTACTTTGTTATTGTTTTGTTTATTGTTTAGTAAGTCATTCACATGCATAATAAAATGAGGAAGTCTTTCGACCAGATCGGCCAGCTGAAACTCCTGTGGTTAGATAGCAAAGTTTTCCTCAACCTGAATACCATTTTTCAAGTTATCAGGACTAGATTTTTTTTTAACATAATAAGATGACAGATTTCATCAGATTTTATCACACGGTACCGTGTGCTCTGTCTGTGAAAATCAGAAATCTGTTCAGGATGCTAAAGAGCTGAAACGTTTTTGTACTAACTCTAGAAATAGAATATTATACTGTACAGCTCTCAGTAGTATCGCAATATTATTGATACAACCTGAAAAGAATAACGTTGAGATGATGCATTGCATCCTTTTTACTCCAACCCTAAAGAAAATATATTTGATCTGCAAACTTCATCAGCACCGCAGACTTGATGACAAAGCTACTGCGCAGTGTTATTACACCAGTCCAGGAAAAAAGTAACTTTGAACCATAATCTTGATGAAGTGTTGCAATTTTGTTGTACCAAGCTTATAAAGAACAATTCTAAATGCAGGCATGATCATAGTATAATCTCATTGCAACCACCATATATAAAAAGAATTACTCTGAGCTGTACACTTAGTCGCTTTATTGCACTGTTTAATACAGCCCTCAATAACATATCTGATGTAAAATTAGAAATGGCTTCAAAAGACTGACAGCAAAGATCACCTCAGGTGATTTACTTGGGACAGAGAAGTTTAAAGGGAAAACGTTTAATGCCAATCAACTTTCATTCGCGACAAAATTAAATGGTCTCATACAATAAAGATATGCATTTTCCCTTTTAAAGGCTGCCTTTGGTCCTTGAGTATTAATGACTTTCTTCATTCTCTATCAGGACTGATGCAGAGGAAAAACTCAAGGATCATCCGGATGGTTCTTTCCTTGTCAGGGACTCCACCACTCCCGACACATTTACTCTCACTCTCAGGTTTGAAGATTTGTCTTGGTGTTATTGTTGTTTTGCAGCTCGTCTTTTATTTTTGATGTTATTCACACACTTTGTTAACCCTCTACAGCCCAGCATGGCATATATGACACATGTTAGTTGGTACAGACAATCTTCAATTCCTAACAGATAAAAAAAAA
>JBCAUA010061106.1:0-11306 GCA_038406235.1 Peronia verruculata
TGTTGTTGTTGTTGTTGTTGTTGTTGTTGTTGTTGTTGTTGTTGTTGTTGTTGTTGTTGTTGTTGTTGCTGCTGCTTTAGCCTTTATCGATATTGTGGGAATCGAATTCGAACAGATAACGAAGATAGACAGCAGAACGAAACAGGACGGCAGTTTGTTATGGTCCTCAAGAATCTATTGAAGGATGATTTGAAGAATTGTTTGAATATTTCTCTGACAACTGTGTGTTTGCCATTTTTTTTTTTTTTTTACAATCGAATGTTGGTGTAAAGCTAGGCATTGACTTTAAATAAATGAATTTCTGCAGTTCCTGAAGCATCGCCTATGAGAAGACTTTTTAATCATCTTTGATTTAGGGTTTGGCCCGTTTTATGTCTCTATTCAATTTGTTTCAACCTCAGCTCACATCTGTTTGTCCACCCAAGTCAGATAATGACCATGACATCATTGGCTTGTTCAGCCAGACCGGTGTTACTGCAAGTAGTTGACGAGGCCCACTAGAGCACTAATAAGTTTGTCATAGTTATGACATTTTAGGACCCTCTGGCATGTTTACATAATCGTTCCCGTACAGTTTGTCCCAGTGTTTCAACTTCCTATAGCCCAGAATGATATAGTTCACAAGGGCTGGAAACTAAGACCATATTAGATAGTACAACAGTCAGGTAAGATACACCCGTGGAGATAATTATCCTGGAGGAGGTTGAAAGACCTAATGGTAACGAGCCGTCGAGATGAGATAAGAAGACAGGATAAGATAAATTTTATCTGTCTTCACTAGGAAATTCCGCTCAGCTTGAGGAGACACAGTTTATATGACAGCTACATTCACAATCACATCCATATAGACACAAATCAACACGAACAGAATCACAACACGGCAGGTTCACAAAACATCGACTCAGCAAGGTAAGGCCGTGGCCACAGTGCACCTGTGTCTGTGTCTAACTCTCACACTGCAACTGCATATATTCAGGTTGCGAGCTCGCAAGATGCAAAATAGCGCAGGCGGGTATAACAGAAAACGTCCAGTTGGTCAGACCAGGCTCACTGCATCCTGCGGCAATGAATCGAGTTTGGCCTAAGACTATAATAGGCGGGTGTAGTGCGAGAGTTAGACACAGATACAGATGCACTGTGGCCACGACTTAAGTGTTCAGTTGACGGCAAAAATGAATTTCTATAAAGCCCTTGAAAATCTTCATTACTTACTTACACGCAACAACATCCACTTCTTTTGGAATAACTCAGCTGATCATAAAGTGAATTCACAGAGTTTCCCCAAAATAAAATGAATGCAGACCCTTGAGCAGACTAATATACGAAATACTTACAAATACTACAGATTATCTCCTAGAAAACTCCTGCAAATTTAAAACTTGTAATGTATAACTTCTGTTAAGATCTAAGTCCGCAGAAATGCTAAGAGCTTGACACTTAAATTTCTCTCTCTCTCTCTCTCTCTCTCTCTCTCTCTCTCTCTCTCTCTCTCTGTGTGTGTGTGTGTGTGTGAGAAAGCACTAAAGTATAATTTATATCAAATATCATCAAAAATGTAGTTGTATGTATCAGCTGAAATGTCTATATTTTGTCACAAATCTGTATGTGTGGGAGTGATCTTAAGAATGGCTGAAGTTTTAAAACATGTACAATCAGAGGAGAACTTTGTAATATTATCCGGTGACCACTTTCCTTTCTGAATTACTGATGAGATGCACAGGTATATCTTGACTTATGTCGTTCAGTAATGCTGTGCGAAATAGCCTATGTTTGTGTATATATTCTTAAATTTTAGAGAATATCTCAGATCAGGTAGAAATTCCTGATTTCATGATTACGGAGGTTAGAGTGTCGGCCTTATTGGTAAAATTCTAAGACACACAACATGGACAAATAATTCTGAAGTTTAAATTTGAATTCAGCGTGCCAAAATGAGCTATCTCGTCAGACAGAAGTTCATAACAGGACTGTAACGGATAGAAAAAACATAGACAACAAAACCCTGATCAGTTTCAAAAGTGCACGTTCGTAATTCAAAGAGTAAAACGCCCTCTGAGGACTCGTACCAGGGAGAGCCGATCTATTGAAGGCCATGTTGTTGGTGTGGCCAGCCTTTCTACTTTGAATGTTTCTGATAAAACTGAAACTGCGTTATAAAGAAACGGATTGTCAACTATAGGGATTGAGTGGAAAATCATTAGACTCTCTGAAGATTTTTTTTTTGGTAAAGACTGGCCATATGTTGTAAAGTGCAATAACACACGAGGCTGAAAGCTTGCGATAACAGACTGACCATTGAAGGCTTGCGTTTTTACTCACTCATTTGCCAAACCACTCGCTGGCTGATTGATGTGAAGTTTCATTCATGTCGTATTCAAAGTGATCTGGATGAAAAGAGTTTTTATCTCCTTAAAAGAGAGAGAGAGAGAGAGAGACAGAGAGAGAGACAGAGAGAGAGAACGAGGCAGGGCTGATTTGGAGATATATTACTGTGTTTACCTAATTTCCCGTCATTTTACATAACGAATGGTCTGTGTCAATTCAAAACTAACATAACATAATAGTGTGTGTGTGTGTGTGTGTGTGTGTGTGTGTGTGTGTGTGTGTGTGTGTGTGTGTGTGTCTGTCTATCTGTCTGTCTGTCTCTCTCTCTCTTTTTTTTTCCGTCTTTCCCTCCCTCCCCCTGCATTATCTCCACTTCACTTTTAAGCCAGAGAAATATTTTTTTAAATTCTGTTCTATTTTATTATGCTCTAATTTTGTTTATTTGTTTGTTTCTCTTTCCTTCCTTGTCTTTTTTTTCTCGCTTTCTGTTTCTCTCTCTCACTCTGTCCCTCTTTCTCTCTCTCTCTCTCTTTCTCTTGTTCTTTCTTTGGTACTGTACTTTTGGTATTGTACTTTTCCTTAATGCTCACTATAGAGAATAAATAAATGAAATTGACAAGTCATAAGAATCTGAGTGTTTATGAGACAAGAAAGCATGTTACCATAATATGACACTGAATAATATCATACATGTCTACTTAAAAGTAACAAAATTCAGGGCTGGCTTTGAGTAACAGCCATACCACTATTTAATTAAAAAAAAAAAAAAAACGTCTGCGTCCTTGGGGACTAAATACATTTTACACCTCCATTTTTTTTCTCTCTATTTCTGTCTTCTATTTCCCCTTAGAATACCAGTCTTCTGTCATTTTCAGCCGTTCTCTTTTGTGCCACATTCCCCAAGGCGAAACCTGAGGTGAGTGATTGAATTCAGCCTAGCCGGCCTGAGCGTGAGGTGATAGGAGCAAGAGATTACTCTGCAACTGTGGCTGTGCTGGGCTCTGTGTGTGTGTGTCTCTGTGTGGGTGAGGCTGAATGTAACATTGTTGAAAAGCGGGGTGTATTTTTTGACACATCGAGGTTATTTCATTGATCTTACACAGCTCTCCGTCCAGTACTTTTCTCTCTCTATTCCTCTTTTTCTTTCTCTCAGATCCCTCCCTCTTCTTTCTCCACTCTTCATTTTTTTTTTTTTTACTCTCCCTTTCTACCTGCCCCTCTCTTACTTTCTTTCTATCTCTCTTAATCTCTGCCGCCTAGTCCTTTATTCAACTCTTGTTCCCCCTCTCCTACTCCGGTTAGATGTCTCTATCTGCCTCTCCTTCTTTACGTGTGTCATTCCTCTCTCTTTCCTCCCTCCCCCATAAAAGTCTCCATTCGCCCTTCTCTCTCTCTCTCTCTGATTCACATTTCTCTGTAAGTTTCGTTCGCCCCCCCCCCCCCCACCTTCCTTCTTCCTCTGGTTCCCCTTCCCATCCCCCGCATCAACAATCTTATATACTGTGTGTGTGTGTGTGTGTGTCTGTGTGTCTGTCTGTCTCGCTACCAACCAACCAACCAACCAACCAACCAACCAACCAACCAACCTACCTACCTACCTACCTACCTACCTACCTACCTACCTACCTACCTACCTACCTACCTACCTACCTACCTACCTACCCACTATCTATCTATCTATCTATCTATCTATCTATCTATCTATCTATCTATCTATCTATCTATCTATCTAATCTAATCTCTCTCTCTCTCTCTCTCTCTCTCTCTCTCTCTCTCTTGCCCCATTAATCCCCAGAAGAAAGATCGAAGGAGACTTGCAGCCTTTGGTATCACTTCCTCTCATCGAGAACGCTTGCCAAATTTCCGCCGGCAAGGGTGGAGGTGGAGTGTGGCTGGCGGTGGTGAAAGATCTACAGTAGAGGCACCAGAAGAAATAAAAACTAGATTGTTTGCTTTGAACGTCCTCATCAAGATGATTTGAGGTGTACGTGTAGCCTATATATTTATATTATTGAATGTAATTGACATTTATATATGTTTATGATTCTCTTTGATGAGAGGAAGAGCAATAAGTAACAGAATGGTGAGAGCCAGGCTGATACATGTAGTTCTGCGGCAGATATAACATTACTGTGTTCAAGTTCTCCGCTTGTTCCTCCTACAACAAGTATATTACTTTTCCCCTGGGCTTCCTCCTCCCTTCTCTTTGCACCTCCTCGGTCTCCTTTTAATAAGAATGAATAGCACTGGGATGTCAATTTGTTTTCATTAACACACACCAAAAAGAAAAAAAAATGTTTCATATTTTATGCTGGCACACATTCTGCTTGCATCTGTAAGAAATGCAATTTTTTTTTTTCGGCAAACAAACGAAAATTGAAAAGCTTGGAACAATCTAAGCATTTACAAGAGGTCCTAGCCAAAAAATACATTTCTCTATTTCCCCATGCTTGACACATAAACGTTCAAAGCATTTTCTAAAACAAAAAAACAACAACAACAAAACCCCCAGATATTTTCAAATTGGCTGACACCGATACGCTACCTGTTGCATCTGTGTTTTCTGGAACAAACGGATGTCAATTCCCTTGTTTGTACCTCATAAAAACAATCGAACTTAACCTTTGTGCCTGTGGTACGTCGTGCTTCAGGAAGTATAATTTGTATAGTTCGCAGGCTTTTCTCTGGTAATTGCAGAACAGACGCCGACAAGTGACTATGCTGTTATTATACATACAAAAGCTGGAGGGACAGGACATCGATTACACTGCAAATTCCCTAACGTTCTACATCTCTTACTCATGATCTTTTTCCCTTCTCCTCCTCTTCTTCTTTGTCTTTCCCATGACAAAGACATATTACTTCGAGATCTCTCCAAATGCTTAATAGTCCTTCGTCTTTAGGATTAGCTTAACTCTCTTCCGCCATCTCTATTTGCTTCCTTGTGCATATCAAGTATGGAAGTGATATACTTCCCTTCCACTCAGGAGCCAGCTAAAGCCAGAAAGTAAAACTTAGTGCCCTCAGTCCATAGGCAAAAGAGTATCACACTACTGCAGCAGTGGACGCTAACTTCAAAGGTCTTCTGACCGCCCTTGAGAGGGACACACAATCGAGTAAGTTAACAGTTTAAGCCTTGATCTGAATCTACCATGACCCTCCTGCCTGAGCTCCTGAGCAACTCGGACCAAAATTCACAGCACTACTTCTAAAATAAATGGAATCAGCTGATATGATTGGTCGATGAAGACATTGCAGTGTGGTCTTGCTCATCGTTGTACTGGCTGTTAGGCGCTGTATGAATTTTATTTGTCACCTGTGTACCGGTGGACAGGGCTCACGGGGTTAACCAACAGTCAATTCCCACAAGGAAAACAAAGCAAAGAATATGTGTTAAATGGTCAGCTAACGTGAAAGTATCTTTTTTAATGTTTCTTTTTTTTTTTTTTAATGCTTAGATTATATTAAACTGCCATCTATATCACTAGTATTTTGACATTATTTATTTAGCATAGAGAGCTTGAATTGTTTTCAACTTTGGAAATTCAAATCATTTCTGCTGTAAAGGTGGTTTCATAATCAATATTTTAGTTTATGATGCAGTTTGGATTTCAAATACTTGTAAATCGCTAGTGTCCATTAAAACAAACTTTAAAAAAAAAAAAAAAACTGGCAATATCGAACCTACTCGTTTTCGTCAGAGAATGAGCCCCACATAATTTCATACACTTCGGCTGGAATGCAAAGAATGGTGCAATTGTTATTGATTGTTACCAATGTATGCGGGTAATTACCATACGTGCTGGCACAGTTGTGTGTCGGGCCTAGCTCTAGATCTGTGTGTCATTTGGCAAAAGGAGAGCTATGATAAACAAAACTTCTCATCAGTGCCATACGTTCTATATAGCCTACTAAGCTTATATTATAGATTCAGACCATCAAGAGAAAGGCCAAATATCGTAAAATTGTTGCATGTCATAGTAATTTTAGTCTACCAACAGAAAGGAAATCATTGTCTGTGTTGTTATCAAAAAAGAAGAAGAAGGAAAAAAAAAACAACAGAAAACAAAGAAAACAAAAAGGCTGAGAGTGTGGGGGGAGGGGTGCAAAATAACGTTGTAAATAAATAAATAAATATATAAATAAAATTAATAAATACATGTAGAATATATTCTGCGGTATGTCATTCAGAAAAAAAAAAAAAACACCCATATGAATATGTACAAGAGAAATAAAAAGGGATGGGACATATTTATAATAACCTTTCTACTAACGTACAAATCCATACCAGAAAAAGGGATATATTCAAATGTTTACCGTAGCTCATGGCTTTACTCTCTGCCCGAACTAATCGACCTGGAGATATAAAAACAGGCCATGCAGTGAGAGCGTTGCAACGAGAGCCCAGATCTGATAAATAAAACACAGCTACATGTCACAACTCTGACATGAGTACATGGAGAAAATAGAATCAAGCTATTGCAGAAATGATGATGATGATGACGATGATAATGATGATGATGATGTGGTGGTGGTAATGGCGGTTATGTGGTTGTGTGATGGCGGTGGGAGTGTAAGTGAATAATTATATTTATCTGAAAGGAAAGCATTAAATTGATAGTAGAGACGACAAGCTTTAACGGAGGCATCTAAATACGGTAATGGCGATATGGATGTCAACCAAAGAAAGAATAAAAAAAAAAAAAAAGGTAGAAAGAAAGAAAGAGAGAAGGAAAGAAAGACATCGGGAAGAAAAGAAAGTGAAGGAAAACCTCGAACTGATCATCAGTGTAACAACTACTACATAATTTATACCCTGGAACATCACACTACCAAACTGATCAAATCAACAATAATTATTTTTTGTGATGAAGTCACTCTTATTTTTAAAAAAAAAACGTTAACATTGAACCACCAAAGTGTTTTCGCAATGCTAGGACATAGTGGCTAACAACGCAAGCGCGCGCGCGCGCACCCACGCACGCACGCACGCACGCACACACACACACACACGCACACACATCTATACTATGTAGGGTACCGTTTTTGAGAACACCCTCAATGGGCTCATGGGTTCATATGACAGACTAATACACATCAACACCTCGTCCATCACCGAGAAATCATCTCCATCCATCTCCCATGAGGCTATTTCTGATATTAGCACATGAAATATGGTAACCTCCTTGGTTTCATCAATTAATCGCATTGGGCAGTGACCTTTCCGCAATTCAGGTTTTCCCCACCTCTCTCTCTCAGCACTGCAAAATGAAATGTAAAGCCTCTGCTTCTATCTCTAGAGTCCAGAGCCTTTTCACAGAGGAATCTTAAGCCTGCTACTCTTTGCTGGTGTCCAACATCTTTTTGCAGTTATTATCTGTTTGTTGTTGTTGTTGTTGATGTTGTTGTAGCTGTTGTTTTCTAATTCTACAACCTGTTGTTTTCATTGCCCTAATCTGATTGCTCAGTTGTTGATTTTTTAAATTTCTCTCTCTCCCTCTCTCTCTCTCTCTCTCCTCTCTCTCTTCTCTCTCTTATCTCCCTTCTCTCTATCTCTTTCTTCTCCTTCTCTCCCCCATTTATTTCTTTTTCTTTTTCCTTGTTGTTTTGTCATTCCTCTCTCATTCTAGCTCTCTCTTCCAACTCTCTTTCTTTCCTCATCGACTCTCTTCTTGTCTCATTTCCATCCGTCCACTTCTTTCTCAAAATTATTCCACATTTACGTGGCTTCCCTCAACTATTATCCCGCCTCCAAACGGACAGTAAAAAGATCATCATAATTATAATATACTTTCAGTTTCGTCCTCTAAAGATGACACAGCATCAGCTACGATACCGATTACCAGAACGCCACTACTGTTCAACAAGAACCGGGCACAAGGCACCAATCAAGAACAGGAATCGGACACGTTGTATTACCACTGATATGAAAGCGTAGGCAAGAAAACACCAGGATGCTTATACATAAAAACACACACAAACATACATCAAACTCCCTCCTACCATCAACAGTAATTAACCCTTAACTACCCAGAGAACAATCTGGTCACTGACTCAGCATTATACTTTATCTTTAAAGCAACTACAACAACAACAACAAAAATAAAAATAGAAAGCACTAATACGGCGCGTAACCATGTATAAGCTCTGAGCGTTTTACAATCTAATATTACCCCGGCAGACTCAAAAAAGATCCCCAGACATTCATAAACATTTTTACTCTTAGTTTCCTGGAAGGCATACAGGAGGCAAGTTGTCTGTTGGGCGCTCCAAGCTTTCTCAATCTGAAAACAACATTCTAGTAAGGATGCACCCATCTTAGATTGCAGACAGGCATAACTTGCAATTTCTGGAATATGAATAAATATCATTATACAAATCCTGTGGCGCTTTAAGGGTTTCTATCGACACATTGGGTTACGACATGCAGTGATGATCTGCCACATTCACGCCCTGCATACAATTCCTGTCAAATTATCGGTGTGGCACACTCAGCGAACAGACTGTGCGGGACAAGAAACGGTGTATGTCCAAGCGATTTTCCACATCTATAACTAGTAGACTTTGCCAGCATCTGTACGATAAGAAACGAGATAGTCACCCTCAAAAGTTCGAAAGGCTTACCAAGATCGTAACCAGATGAAGGCATATTTCCACAAGCTTCTCCTGATGCGCAATTATGCTTGTGATTTCTTTTCTGTTTCTTTCTATTCAAGCATGAGATAAAAATTGTTTTCGCATGTTTTCTTAAACATGCAATTTGGCAACGGGTTGCATACGTTATCTTATTGTGTTCATATGTAACAACAGTAACAACAGCATTACTACACTGATGCCAGCAAAAACAAACAATCAGCTGCAATAACAAATAACAAGGAAAAGAAATTAAGTGCAAACTCCTTACTATATTAAAATTTAGTTCTGTACACCCCCTATTACAATCTACTGCAGTGATACGTGTCTATAAGTCAAGTGAGTCATTCTCATATGGCTTGTGCCCAGTCGCATTGATTTTTTTTTTCTTTTTTTTTTTTTTTCACATAGTATTCGTATGCAAAGGAAAAGAGGCAGAACGGAGAAGAGTTGGGAGGACAACATCAAGGAAAGGACAGGCCTGGACCTCAAAGACACGCTCAGGAAAGCTGAAGACCGGGAGGAGTAGAGGAAGCTGGTGAGCAAATCTTCAAAAGCGCCCCGACTGACATCCAGTCTACGGGATAGGTGAAGGTGATTCGTATGCATATAGTATTCTCTGTCTGTCTCTGTCTGTCTGTCTGTACACTCACTTACTACCAGCTCATATTACGTTTGTACACCATAATGTCTCCATGGTACATATAGACCTATTTATAAATGCTTCTTCACACGCAAAAGACTATTCTTTTGCCGACTTTATTTCTGCACGTTCACTGCTCACGTGGGCGAGAAACGGTTTATTTCCATGACAATGGCCTTCCAGCTCCCAGCTCACGACTTAATGAACCGTAATGAGTGCAGTGGAGATAAAAACACGAGCGGACAAAATGGGGACGCGTGTGGCGGCTGTGGGCAGATTAAAAACCCGGCTCATTACCGAAATCTCGCACGGAAGCCGCATAGGACTCAACTAATTCAAGGCTGACGATCGCCCATTGTCACAGAGGCAGATTCCACTGCACTCAATGGAGCTTCTTCTCACGAGTCCTAACGAATGTGTCTCTAACGCCCTATAACAAGGTCACTAATTAACGGCCTGATAAGTAATCCATTTGTTCCGACCAAGCGAACGGCTGGAAATCCCCGTCTCATTTTAATAGGGGGATACAAACACTCCAAACTCTTCACTGTCAATGGAACAGAGAAAACACAGAAAAATCCAGGGGACGGTGACAATGTTCTCGGATTTCGTTGGTGGAACGGCAGCAAACAACAGTGGGTGTTCTATTGTTAGTAGAGGTACAAACACTCAGCCGGGAATTTCCAAGTTTTTGCTTCGTGGAATATGAATGTTAGTCTGCCTCTTAGATTATACCCAGCATACCCAGGACAGTTCTCAATGTAAAATGAAGTTCTCTAATGAAAAATGAACTAAAAAGTATATATTATAATAATACTACCTTCAGTTTTGTACTCGGGTGATGTCTGTTGTTGTTGTTGCAGTTGTGTTGTTATTGTTGTTGCTGATCTGATATTTTGCTCCGGTTTGAAAGGAATATTAGCAGCCATTCTTATAAATTTATTATTTCTGATATTGTGGTGGGGAAAAAAGACGCCCAAATAAGTAAATAAATAAAAATGAAATGATTTGGGCCAAAATTCCAAACCATTGGGAAGATACTGGGCTGAAAGAGTAACGCGTAGACAAATGGTAGAGAGCAATACCAAGACTGTAAAATCAATACTAAATTGAGGTAAAGGTGGAGGCTTTTGACGATAAGAAGAAATGTATTTACGTGCAATTTTTTCATGGCTCAGTATGGTGAGAGAAAAGGAGAAGATGTTAGTGGAAACACAGACAGTGTTTACTAAAGTACATAATATACCGTATTTTTGTTTAACGGCGTAGCAGCACAAGAATACTATACTGAGAGAGCAGAAATGGATATTCATCTTCTTCATTAAGTACTACATTACGAGGCAAGCAAATCGTTCTTTGACGATCAAAATCCATCAAAAATATTCCTGGAATAGGTTTCAGATCGATATCTTCAGGAGACTCAAACACAACTGAGAAGTGGGTGAAATGAGCGTGATCATGGTAGCATTCCGGTCCATGGGTCCAGAAACTGTTTGGCGAAACATTAAACTTCTCGGATAAAAGCTCAACCAGAAATGATCCTAGTAACACTTTTCTTCCTCTTTCTAGTTCTATGACTCAGTTTCTGATAACTTTGGATATTGGATGAAGGTAATCTTTTTAAAAGACCGACAGATAGATAGATAGATAGATAGATAGATAGACAGACAGACAGACAGACAGACAGACAGACAGACAGACAGAC
>JBCAUA010061117.1:0-11306 GCA_038406235.1 Peronia verruculata
AACAACAACAACAACAACAACAACAACAACAACAACAACAACAACAACAACAACAACAACAACAATAACAACAACAATAACAATAACAACAACAACAACAGCACAGGCAACAATAAAGACAATATCAGCAGTAATAGTGGTAGCAGAGTTTAAGCCCACAGTCTCCATTGCACTATGCCTTCATGCAGATGATTCATACAGGGCAGTGCAAAAATGCTAATGAAACATTTATTTCATTTAATGCCAACACCTACGCACGCATACACACATACACACTCTCACACACACACACATACACACTCTCACACACACACACACACACACACACACACACACATAAAGTGTTGCATAAAACAATATTGTGAATTGCTATTGTTATGAAGCCAGCATTAGGCGTCCCTTTAAATGGGCCAAGTAACCGGGTTCATTGAAGGCTGGCAATAAATCGTGGTCTCAGAATGAAATTGTTCTGGCAAATAAAACATATTCATTGTGCCTTCATTCTGATTGATAATAAATACTACGTCAAGCCTTAATTCTGTCAGACTACTACAGTACTCACTGTGTCCATTATGATTGACTACAAAATGCACCACACTAAGACATGTTAAAACACACTAACATTATGATATGTTGAACAAGTCCAGTAAAAGGGCTTGTGTTTTTCTCAAGCCTTTCAATCCTTAGAGAGTAGAATTTTATCTCGGCTTTTTAGAAGTTGCCAATTTTGGCTGAAAAAGTTTGTGGGTAGAAATTTGGAATTTGGAAATGTTGCCCGGACAGAGGCTCTCAGCCCACTCTTCTATCGATTTTGAACTGCCAAGGGTTTTTGAACGTGCATAACGTACACACGGGACCTCCGAAATATATTCGCCCTTATCCGAGAAGGCTAGACGTCGGGCTTCCCTACCCACAGGAACCCTGGGGACCGCTGAGTCTATGAAAAAATGCGGGTTTTCGATCTTCGTGTCCTTCCATCCCCCAGTGCAGAACCCGCGAGTCGATCCCGGCCTGTTTTCTCCATGAGCAGACGCCATACCACAGAGCCACTGCGTCCCTCAAAGAAGGGGTATGCTCTGTGTTTGAAACATACCTTGACAAATTTGCAAAGAAAAAATCACGGTTTAAGGAAAATGGTATTACTTATGGTGATAATTTCAGAAACAAACAAACAAACAAACAAAAATCATTCTCTCAAACGACGAGAAGAAAAGTGATTTTTTTTTTCTTCTGTTTTTACAACTGTTTGTTCGTGACTCCTTTTGCCTGCCATACGAAAGAAAGAGAACTGGGCATAAACAGTCCCGGCTAAAACCCTGCGCCATTCCTATACTCAGACGCTACGGTTCTTTCCTGAGTCAAGCAGCTTTTTGTTTTTTCGTTATTATGGACCAGGTGGAGCGACCTTTGCGTACGCCCTTGAACTTAATATGATAGCAGTCAATTATGTTTAATATGCTATTATTCTCGCTTCCCAGGGATCTCTCTCATGAACCTATGAGCGTCGTAGTCGACTTAATTATCCCACAGCACAAAAAGCTCATTAGGAAATGTTAAGATACTAATACGTGGGGCAGGCAATGCCTCGGACAATGATTTTTCTGTTGACGGAACGCTGCTAGGAAATTACAAGTTTCATCTGGAACAACACAAAGTCTGTTGACCCTTTCCAAATCAGATTCTATAATTGCTTTTTTTTATTTGCCTCTGCTGGTTTGCCGTTTGTTTTTTCTTAATTTTTAAAGCTCAGATGCCACGTTCAGTCTTGTGTAATGATCGGCATTCTTGTGTCATGAAGAATATTAGGTGTCTGTTAAAACAGAGGAATCATTTTATTCACATATTATTATAATAATATATAGTTTCTTGTTTTTTTTTTTTTTTTAAATGCTTGAAGGCTTTCGGGCTTTCCTAAGAATAAAGAGTTCTTAACTACTCTGATAATGACCTTGTAAGCAGTTGGCAGGTCGGCAGTTTTTATTTGTAGTATGAAATATGAGGAATGTCAACTCTATAAAAGACCAGAAACGTAACGCTAAATACGAATGATAAGATTTTTATGTTAGTCGTATTTATGTTTTAGTTCAATTCTTTGTATTTCTATCTAAACAAAAGAAAGCTATAACCTTTTTTTTTCTAAGAGGAAAAAAATTAATAGACGAATTTCAACGAAGATGTCGTGTTTTGACTTAACCCATCTTTTAATTAATTTGAAAAAAAAAAACAACAACAAATAAACAAACAAACAAACAATTAACAAACAAACAAAACAAAACAAACAAACAAACAAACAAACAAACAAACAAAACAAAAACTGATTGTGAATTGCTTACTGCCATTGTTTTTCTTATCATTAGGATAGGCTTGTCTAGCTCCTTTGTGGGAATGAGTTTTATTTGCATCTCATAAATAGTGCAGTGGAAAACGAGGACCTGAGTCATCCACAGTCTTAGCTTAAGTTCAATGTTCACATAGGCCTTTTTTTTTCCTCCATCTCAACTGTTTCATTAAATGCGTCAAAATGGGACTGTAAACACTAACATCACACTCTGTAACTATCAGTAAAGAAACAGTATTTTTTTTCATGAATGCATTCTTGGAATTGATGTCAGGTCAGACTTTGTCTGCTACTGGTAAACTGTAGCCCAGTGCTATCCTGTCGCAGAACCCCTAGCTATAGGTAAATAGCCCCACTGCCTATGGGTGTCTTGGGGAAGACATAGGATAAGGGAATAAACCCTAAAAGAAAATCCTTAGAGGAACCCTACGGCGGTTGGTCAGCTTTCTTCCCTACCTTCCGGCAACTCCTGCAGCTGAGCTGGTACCAAATTGTATTGGTTCATCCTTTCCTTTGGATTCCTACCAGCAAGGCCGAGAGGGGGGAAGGACGTACGGGCAGCCCAGGTTCGTAGCGCACTAGAGAGACACTCCAGCGTCGTCGCAAGACTTCGGCAAAACACGGGAAGTAGCGGTTACCGGTTAAAAGCTTATTCCGAGTGGCGTTGGAAACGAGCGCCTGGGGCTACTTTTGACGGTGGGAGAGGTCATCGTGTCTCACTGGACAGCTACCACCCGCCTCAAGCTAGGCAGCCCCTAACCAGTAAGTGCTGTGGCGGGACTGATGTTGCCAATCCTGACAAGCGAACTGTAAATCCCGCACCAGGCAGAAAAGAAAGGAAGGAGAAGACTCCACCTATTCGACTCGCAAGCTGGAACGTACGGACCATGTGTCCTGGACTGATGGACGACTTCCAACAAAGTGACAACGCCCGCAAGACTGCAGTCATCGACAAGGAACTGACTCGGCTGAATGTCGACATTGTCTGCCTTCAGTAAACCCGCCTTGCTGACAGCGGTCTCATCAGAGAGGCCAGCTACACCTTCTTCTGGCAGGGTCTATCACAGGACGACCCTAGACGGTATTGTGTGGGCTTCACTGTGGAAAACTCGTTGTCTGCCGCCATTGAACCACCAACTGGAAGAACAGAGAGGCTCCTTACTCTCCGCCTCTCAACAACAGCAGGTTTTCATCAATCTCCTCAATGTCTACACGCCAACACTCGGCTCCACCCCAGAGGCCAAGAATCAATACTACGAGGCACTGGATGAGGCCATGTCCAGGATCCCTAGCGCTGAAAGACTGTACCTTCTGGAGGACTTCAGTGCTAGAGTGGGAGCCGACTGCGACACCTGGCCCTCCTGTCTCGGCCACCATGGCATAGGCATGATGATTGAAACTGACAGAGACTGCTGGAGCTGTGTTGCCACCACGGTCTGTGTGTGACTAGCACATACTTAAAGTGTAATGGACGCCACAGAGTCTCCTGGAGACACCTCCGGTCTGGCCACTGGCACCACTCGACTTCATTATCGCCACGCGTGCCGACCTAGGCAGCATCCTCCACACCAGTAGTTTCCACAGCGCAGACTGCGACACAGATCACTCCCTCATCTGCAGTAAAGTGAGGCTGACGACCAAGAAGATACACCGTTCCAAAACCAAAGGTCTCCTGCGTATTAGGACGTGCTGTACAAGGGACCCACAAATGAAGTTATGAAAGCGCAAGAAAAAAAAAAAAAGAATGTCTATTTTAGTTAGTACGTGATGCCATAATGGCGACGTACTCAACTTGCTTTCTTGTTATACTGTGTGCTGTTTGGAAATGAATTCCAGCCGTTGCAAATTTAACGACGGAGTCCGAGATGGGCCAATTGACAACATGGGATATCCATTTTGAAGCAGGAGGGAGGAAGGAGGGAGGCTCGTCCTGAAATATGGATTTAGCTAAAAAGAAAATCTGATTTTGGGTTTTTGTTTTAATTAAAATGTTCTGCCTTTTCTGAGTATAAAAATTGTTTCAAACAGTAGATATGTCCATTCCAACGTCTTTGCCCCACAGTCATTCAACGGTAGGCCTTGCCTACGGCTACTGTCAAACACGATTTAACTCCCGATGGATTATCACCATATATATATACACCATTTTCATAACAAGACATCCCCCCCCCCCCAATACGTTTGTGGAGGCCATTCGATTTGTTTTTACATAATAAAAAGGTTTTTAGTATAACAACTGCAGAATTTGAAACTTCATTACATGGCATATTAAAAAATTTCTAGAAAGTTTTCTAATGCTTTTCAAGGAGCTGAAAATACGTAACTTTTTAGATATGATTTTCATCAATGGGAGATCGTTTCGCCCTTTCCAAAAGAGGGATTTGTGTAAAAGGAGATTATTTTGACCAGACTTTTACTTCCCTTTGCCAGACGAAAGATGTGTTGAGCAAGTAGTGGAAAGAGGAAAAATCCTTTTACTGCTTGCCATTCGAAAGACTAATATAAAAAAGATAAAATTGTAACAATAAGAAGAAAACATTCCCCTTACATCATAATCTTTTTAAAATTTCTTTTTTATGGTGTATGTTTCAAGCATAGGGCGCAAAAATGTATTTGTTCTTCTCTTTACACTGTTTGTTCAATCCCTCTTTCGTCTGGTAAAGGAAAGTAACAGGACTGCGCACAACGATCTCCCATTTCCACTGAAATTTGGTACGGGGGATAGATTTTAAAGCTAGTCATTTTAGATGGTGGCATTGCCATAGCAAGTCTCTGTAAAAGTTGATTTTTATTCACTGTTTTCTTCTAATTTGAACATGCCGAATTCGATGGAAAAAGTTAAGACAGTCTATCTTTAATAAGAATAATAAAAGAAATCACCGGCAGGACGCGTCCCCCCCCCCCTTCCCTTAACATCAACTCTTTTTGACGCGCAACCTGGATCGCCGCCTCCGTAATGTCTCACAAATCCTATATTTCCGCCTTATTGATCGGCATACATCTGATGAAGTCATTATAAAGTGGGATGCCATGGCTGTTACCATAGTTTCCAAATGAATATGGACGATCCCCCACTGGTGGGTCATGTACATCTCGGATTAACCCGAGAAGTGCCAGTCAAAACTGCTTCAAAGTTCCATGATGACGTTAACACTCATGCTTAAGAAATGACAGTGTATGCTTTTAGATTGGCCTAATAATTATGGGCACCATGGGATGGTACATAAAATACTGTTTGGAAAAAAATCCAGGAATTTCAATGTACGAAGGCGGTGGGCAAAACTGACCTCTTTATAATTCAGAAGTTAAGATAAGCGAACATGCTGATGTTTACTTTGCTCCTGCAATGTCCTACAACATTTTGAAGACAATATGGCAAAGTCTGATGTTTAGTCATCGGTAAAGTGTTGAAAGATAGACTTTCTAAACTTATATTTACATGTTACATTAGGTTTTACACTCTGACCGTAAATAAGAAAAAGTACTTCTCGGTGTTCAGATATCATGTATGTTAAACATATATTTGTTTCTTGCACGTGTTTGTTGTATTCTGGTAATTCATTGAATATAATTACTGTTTGATGGTAAGTAACAGATTAAAAAGTTGTTAAAGAACATGGTTGTTGAAGATAAAGAATGGGATATACACCAACTTGGGGTTGAAGCTTTATAAAAGACGGGAAAGAGGAGGGAGGATGAAGGTAAGAGTGTCTTATTGTCTGAAATACTCTCAGCTAAAAGACAACGATTGCAATGATCTCAGCATAGAGTAAAGCTGTTAATACTCTCGGGCAAAAAGACAGCAATGGTGTAGTCTTGGTTTGAAGCAGTGCTGACAGGAATATAATTCTGTAATACCCTCGGGTAAACGATGTTAAGGGTAGTGTGATTATCTGCTCAGAATTCAATATAGGGTGAGATTGGTAAATGCTCTCAAATAAAGCAGGACAATATTGTGATCTCAGCACGGAATGCTGCTGATAAATACACACTCGCGTAAAAAAAGAAGGCAAAAACGGTGTAATCTCAACACAGAGGGATCTATAGCACTTTCAGTTTAAAGCCAACGCACATGTGAACTCTTAGCATGAAAGAGAGCTTATTACACTGTAATACTCTAAGGTAGGGTGGCATGGGATAAAATAAATTTTAACTCATTAATTACATTTCTTTTTTATACTCCTATATTTTGTTTTCGTTTCAGTAAAAAAAAAAAGAAGAAAAAAAAACAAACTTTTTGCCATTAGATCTCATTAAGTTTACTTATAAATAATTACAGAATTCTTGAATAAACTTTTTGTTGGATGTTTCTTTCCCCCTCCAGCAATGGAAATAAAATGTAAATCAGACTGTTTATAGTAAGGGAGGGGGCAGAGTGCGAGGTTTTGAAGCTTTTTTGGGTTAGAGGTCGCCAGTGCAAAAACGTTGGGAGCCCCTGCTCTGAAGCAAAGGAAAATAGTGTGATCTCAGTATATATATACTTTCTGATAGCAACATCAGTTACGGTCATTCAAAGTCATTCCTTTATCCTCATGACCCCTCTGTTTAGTGAAATAATGTCGTGATCTTCTGTTGATTAATACTACTCAGAGCAGTCTGTAACATTTTGCAAGATTGGTATTGTTTCTCATTCTTAGTGAGCCAAATGAATTCACACAACTGTACTTCGAGATATAGATATTAGTTGCTTTGACTGACTCCAGCAGAACCAGTTAACTACAGGATTTCGGAGTTCATGGAGAGACATAGATCTAGATCAGTATATGTCAGTGGATAGAAGATAGAGATAATTATTCCTTTCTCCGAAAGACAGAAATATCATAATAGAATACGTCATTGTTCCCAGGCTCGTGAAACGAGGCTGTATTCAATGACAAGTTCAAAACGTTGCTATTTATACCTTACTAAAAGGCTATGTAGAAAATTTGAATACATGTATTAACCATCAGTGCCGGAGTACAAGAAGGGTCCGCCGATGAAATGATTTTTTATCTCGTGGTTAATATTTTTGTTAAATAATATGGTCGCAATGTCCTCATACCGCTGGAGGTCAACGAATGCTTAAGGCCACGGGTAATCGACCGAATGTTCGGGTGGTAACTGGACTTAGCTAAAAGTGTCAGAATAATCAGTGACAATCTCACGCTTGATACCGACAGGAATAAATCAATGTGTTTCGAATTGATCTTCTACAAATAACAAGTTTTATACAAAGCTTACAGGTGTGTCCTTGTCCATATTTGCGATGTGGCAGAGAGACATATAAGAGAGAGAGAGAGAGGAGAATAGAAGAGAGAGATACTGGCAGACAGACAGACAGACAGACAGAGTGAGAAGACACAAACTGAAAGAGAGAGCAAAGTATTGCAAGACAAAGAAAGTGGAAAAGAGGAAGTGTGTGTGGGGGGAGGGGGGAGACAAAACGAAAGAAAGAGATAGAAATGAAGCAGAAGAATACTGCAAGAGAACAGAGAGAGAGAGAGAGAGAGAGAGAGAGAGAGAGAGAAAGACAGAAAGAAGAGAGTAAGGAAGAGAGTAAGGAAGTAATACAGAAAGAGTAACGTTTTTTTTTTTTTTCATGGCGATTCACTAGGTCTGTTCAGGAACGTTTAACTTTGTTACAATATTAATGAATTGAAACAGTAAGGAGAATCGTTATCTCATTAGAGACAGATTACTTTCTTCGCCCCGCTATGAGTTAGATCTGCTTTCCTTGCGCATAAGAGGTCTTTTAAGGGGCTTTCCATGTCATTAATTCCACACACTTTACAGTAAAACGCCAAGTCACTTTCGGTAAACAGAAATTTACATTTAGACTGTTGCTTTGTGTTTAAACGCCACACCGTTCCTTGAATGGAAAGGAACATAATGTGAGAAGAGAGGAAAATGAACTGGGTGAGCAAAATGTTCAATGCGGTTTCCAGTAGTCGAATTTTATAGATTACTAGAAGCGAACCCACCGCCTCCGTGAGAGATCTTTTTTAAATGTCTTTTTAAATTGTGCGCACCTCGATCTTTTGGTTGATCAAGTTGATCAAACGGAATGTCACTCAAAGAAAAAGTGTTTTGAACGCGTCATACTATCGAACGTACAATTCGGATCAAGCACCTTCACATACCGTTCAAGATAATAAGCTTTTTTTTTTATTCTGGTTTATGTACATAGAAACACAGGTCTTTATGCAACAGTGTTGTGTGTCACATTTCAGATGGATCCCTTCCGCAGTTTTCGAGTCCATAAGCCCATTGTGGGTTTTCTTGCAATTTATATTATAAAATATCAGCATAGAGGTGCGCACGCTTGCAATACATTATAAGTCGCAGGGGTATATTTAAAACCTCTCCCACGGAGGCCGTGGATTCCCTTCTAGTTTTATAATATAGATTCATGGGCAAATCTTGGATGAATTGGGGATAGAAAGGAAAACGAATGGAACAAATAGAATTATCTGTTGGTGTTTATTTATATATTTACTAGTGTTGTTTGTTGGATATCTCTTTTGTCGTCGGTTTCTCTTGTGGGCAGTTCTGAATTAGTATTTATCTTATTTTTATTTACTTTGTTTATCTATTTATTTATTTATTTGTTATTCGTTTTGTTTACTCTTTTGTTTGCCTCAGATAGTTCGTTTCGCCACGAGTTGCTCTTGCCCAGGGTGGTTATTTATTTCTGTGTGTAGTTTCAGACCGGCCGATTTCTTTGTGTCTTGCCCATTCAACGTGTGTACAAACATCACCTTTTCTTCTCAGCGTATTAGTATAAACACGTATTATCCTAGTCTCTCCGCGAATGACATCCATCCTTCATTATAGGTCGTTCACTTATGACGTTTCGCTTCCCCGTCCGCCCACCATTCTGTTGTTTACATTTCAAACACGGAAGTTAATCACTTGTGACGTTTCGCTTCCGCGTCCGTCCCACTGTCTATTGTTTACATTTCAAACACGGAAGTAAATCACTTAAAAATTATGACGTTTCGCTTCCGCGACCGCCCACCACAAATTCGCATCCAAACACGGAAGTAAAAACGAACGTGGAAAGGATCTATAGAGCTCCGGCACATATATTTACTGAGAGCTACTGAAAGGATGTAACATAAATCTAAGTAGTGTGACACATATGTTAAAAAAAAAAAAAAGAAAAAGAACAGGGAGAAATCAATACAAATTGTTCATTGGACAACGGCGCAAGTAAAGACGATTTCTATTACGCACAGAGAGATAAATTCTTGCCAGAAGGAACAAAGACTGACGCACCATCCGGTCCGGCCTAAATATGGACTCCAATCAGAACGAGTGATGTCTGTACCAAATGACAAGACCCTTTTTAGGAAGAGAGGGCGGGGAGGGGAGGGGAAGGTTATTTTCTATCAAGATGATCCATAAGTAAATATAACATCTGCTTCCGCCCTCTCATGACACTAATGATCTCTGTAAGACTGTGCAAATGCATTTATTTGACGAAGGTTTGGTTTATTTGTCTTCTTTCGGAGACATAATTTTCAAACTGACGACCAGGAGCCCAGTCGCTTTAAGATTAGGACGCCATGAGTCAGATCTGCTCAAAGAATAGCTCAGTACACTTTGTACTTCAATAACTCTCCAAAATAACATACAAAATAGTGACAGGACACCACATTTATCTGTGAGGGTTTAAACTGCCATTTCTGCAATGAGAAAAAAAAACTCAGTATCGAAACTTTCGCATTCCAGTCATTTCAACTGACGCTTTTTAGGGTTAAACAGATGTTGGGTTTTACGTGGGCGCTTTAATATGTCCAGTTTCACAGCCATAGCAGTCAAGAGAAAAAGTATGTAAATGTATATACCACTCAAAGACCTGACGTCAGCCCCCCCCCCCCCCAAAACAAAACAAAACAAAACAAAAACAGACATTTCTTTTTGTTGTTTTCTCTCTCTTTTGGCTTCATCAGAAGGACAGGCGAATATACTTGAACACGTCATTGTCAGTGGAGTTTAGTTCTCCATAACATCGCCCGAGTTGGCCCATACACCTCTTTCCCTACAATGAGCGGGTGTCATTCCACACTTGTCAGTGAATGTCAGGACATTCTAATCTTTAGTTTTTATGTTACGTAAAACATTTTCACAAATATCAGAACATAATTTATACGATGATTACATTGCAAAATGTAAATCAAGATTTTAATTCATATACAAAATTTATTGTCAAGATTATTTCGAAGTCAAAAAAATTAAGTTTATAGATGACAAATACACCAAATAAGACAGAATCACCACTGCATGACATTAATTTTTGGTTTCAGTCATAGAATTGTCCCAGCACCATAGTAAATCCACATTCTACGAGACATATAAGGGAAATTTCAATCATTTAAAATCATTTTAAAAAAGGCGGCATTCACAACCACATAATATACTGACGGATATTAAAAATGCAACACTTGAAAATGATTCCATATATCAAGTGTTGCGTTTTTAAAGTCTATCAGTAGAATCAGTTTCAATTGTTGCGTTTTTTAGTCCGTCAAAATATTGAAGTAATTTTAAAAATGTCATTATGAGAAAAGAAAGAACAATTTGAAAGACAAAAAAAAAAAAAAACCAAAAAAAAAAAAAAAAACAGGAATCAATCAAACAAACAAGCAAAGAAGAAAGCGTGATCGAATTGGTAAGGCATCCACTTCACTGTCCTAGAAATACAGGGTTTCAAAATCTGGCATGTAAATGATAAGTGTATTGTGTTTGAAATTGACCTCATGGTTTAAGTGTTCGGGCAAGGCAGTACTTCAGGTCAAGTGAAGGTCGTTCAACAGAAGAGGGCACGTGCGCTTGCAGTGCATCTCTCCACAGGGGAGATCCTAAATATTCGATACGATCAGCAATCAACTCCACAATGGAGCAGGATAGCTTGATGAGGGGAGGGGGGGGGGGGGTAATAGAATTCAGTTGGGATCTGTTCTGAATTAACATCTGACTTGTATCA
>JBCAUA010061127.1:0-11306 GCA_038406235.1 Peronia verruculata
CTGCAGGGAACAGTAGAGGGGAAAAGAAGACAGGGCGGACAGAGGAAGAAGTGGGCCGACAACATCCTTGAATGGACTGGAGAAAGCTTCGCGGTCACACAAGCACTCGCCCACAACAGCACCAAGTGGAACCAGCTGATCCAGCGTTCATCCGTCATGAAGCGCCCCTACAACCCTGGTGGGTTACGAGACCAGTAACAGTAATCATGTGAAAATATCTGACATAGCTATATTGTATCTCATCAACTGCCAATGGAATCTCCTTTTGAAAACAAATGAAGTTTATGATATCTTGCTATATCTTATCATCCTATCTCAAGTTGATGCCCTTGAGTTCAATGTGAGAAAGATTTATTTACATACCGGTACTCTATTAAAATACTGGTGTTCAATGTTTCATTTCCTGTTGCATAACTTTTGTTCTTGTTTCTAACTTTCCCTCTATGTGTGAATGGTCGCTCGGGATAGTAGCCTGTCAGTACTGGTGCCCCTGAGCTCCCTGGGCAAGTAGTAGCATCATAAGTGGTGGCTGTCCGTCCTTTATGGTCCATTTTTTCCAGTGAAATCAACCTGCCAAAGCTGATTTTCTTTGGGTGGCCGTGTGGATGGGAAATGACTATTGCATGCTTTTTCATTTTCCACTTCAGATGTGAAGGAATTTTTTTCCAGCATGAGAGCCGCTGGCTGGAGAACTGGCTGACCAGATGGAACAGTTGTGGGTTGTGAAAGACCAACCTCATCCCCACCAAGTCCTTGTTATACTTGTTCTCTCGCAGACAATAACCCTGGGCCTGTTTGATGTCTTCACTGATATCTTGACAACTGCTGTCTTTACTGATTTCATCTCCCCCAGATGCTATAGCCATATGACTGTTCTGCCATGACTGACAATTCAAGTCAAGCAAGGCAGACTGGTCATTTTTCACTGGGACATTGCTAGAAATAATTTCATCATTTCTTGATCCGATATCCATTGTCTTTATTCCACGATCTCCATGCAATTCTTTGCAGTAGACTGTGTTGCTAGAATTTTCTTCACTTGCTAATGACTTTGCATCATCAGCACCAAGAACAGGAGCCTCTGCCTCAATGAAGCCCTCTGTTGGTGGATCAACATCCCTCCTAATATCTGCACTCATCTGCAACATGCTATTCTCACTATCACAAGTTTCCGCTTCTTTTGAGAATAAGTTGTGGTTTATGTCTCCTGATGGTCCATTACTGGCCAACAAACTGCCATTTCCAACATCTGTGGCAGAGGTGTGAGTTCTTGTCACTGACATCGTACAGACCTCAGCATTTTCACCAGCTGTGTTGTTACATGCGGGTTTCCTCTCGGTGTCAGTCAATCCCTCTTTTGTGCCACCAGAAATGTGGTCAGCAAAATCCACTTCACAGGTGGGTGGAGACATAGGAGTATCACAAGGTTCTTTAGTGTTTTCAGACTGGCTTTTCGTTTGTAATGTCGGAGATCGAACTAGCTTCCCAAGGCGAAAGTTGTTGTAGAAGAAATCAATGACACAATTCTCTGCTTCAAAATTGTCGACAACAACATGCTTGTTTGTGTAGACAATCAAGCCACCATAGGCCCTGTGACTTTGTCCATTATTGAAAGAGCAGTTTTTCAAGGGGCAAGTTTGATAGACATCCAGTTCAACTGAACTAGGCCAGACATACCCTGTCCCGGTCGAACAGTTGTGAACTATTTTTTTGTCTTTTTTTTGTTGTAATTCCCTACACGAACTGAGTTTGTTCACCATAAGCAGAACCACAAGCTTTTCTTGAACTTTCAGATAGTCCAACACAGACTGCTCTCTCAATTCAGTTGGTAATTTATCCAAGATCAGCTCGTTGATTTTAACATATCCACAATCATCAGACTTAGACACACAAGGTGGGATTTTTTCTCCATCTTCACGACAGCGATGGGCACAGCAAACTGTGCTGATAAATTGCTCTTTCTCCAAATCTGCAGCATTGCACTCATTGATTTCCAACACTTCTTCATCTGCTGACACAACAAAATAAACAAAGAATGTATGCATAATGCAAATGTTACATAAGACACAAAATATTATATGACTTTGTGTGTGTGTTTTTTTTTTATAACATAACCTAAACATAAATCACATATTACACTGATTATATGACCAAAAGTAGGGCTAAAGAGCACATTTCGTAATGTTTCTACAAGCTAAAGACTTAACAATTCTTACTTCTTCAACACCAGCCGCATCATGGGATGGGTACAAAAAGACTCGCCTGTTATGCTTTGCAGTTAAAATTTTTTCAAATACCATAAAATACAAAGTACTCCCTTGTATTGTCACTTAGGCTGGCCTATGCTGTTGTTCTGTTAGGAAATATATGTATCATTATTAGTATAGAAAAATCAGTGTTACTGCAATTTCACCTGACACTCTTCAGGTCACACAAACTGATATGAGAAAACATACAGCACATGCAAAAATATATCATTAGCAACCAAATGGGCTCTTTTATATTGCTAATAAAAACAACTGTTACGATGACAAAATGTTAACATTTGCAGTTTATGGTCTGCATCCAATACACTGACATTTTACAAGAAAAAACTACAGGATCAAATGAAGTCGTTGGAGTAGAATCTGTTGTAAGTACGCAATTTATCATTCCTGTTAATAGTCAGCGCTGGACTCATTTTAAATCTCAATGTAGGTAAAGACTTGGCCATGTGGTAGTCAAAATCAGATTGCAGACAATGGGGCAAAATCTGGAGTCCTTGCAAATCAAATGGAAGGTTTCCTCTCTTCTAATCAGGCATGCATTTGGAGAGGAGAGAACATAGCTCCTCTCTGTATGTGTAACCTCAGCAATTGGCTCTTACTCACACATATTAATCCATATCAGCGAATGATCTGCCTGCCTTTCTATCTGTCAGAGACAACGGGACAATCTAACAACAGCATGAAGGTTACTCCAATTCTTCTTGCCCTCTTTATTGTTGTTTCTCTAGTATTTCTACTATAAGTGTGTTATAAGGATCCATAGTGTTTCAATGACACATGCGCCTAGCATTGCTGAATATTTTTATGAGCTATAAAAGACGTATCAACGAGTGTGTGTAGTTTGGATAATCATACTGGTGTATTTGACAATGTAGGTAAAGGAAATGGAGGACCTTCCATCATGCGTGAACTCACAATGTAAAACAGACAATATTGTGCCAGTGCTACCAATGCTTGATTTTAGCCAGATGAAGAACAAATCCACTGGCTATTGGTCTGGCATTCGCCTTCTAATGAGCAGATTATGCAGAGCCAAAAACAAATGTGGTTGAAAAATTTCTGTATATATGTGTAAGACTACACACTCATCAAGTCATTAAAGTCATGCAATCAGCCAAAATGAGCTGAATTTTAAAGGAAGCTTAGCGAAGAAAAAATTGGATTTCCACTGGCCCACACTACAGAAGTTAATTCTGAAAACAAGTATATCGGTACAGATGAGCTGGGTCTCAGCTAAATAATTTTTTTTCACACAGATAAAATGCGTACACTTTCTCTCTCATGACCTATGAAACTCTGCAAAATGAAAAATATGCTATTGGATCCATTCCACCCTTTCCTGTCACAAATGATTTTAATATGTGTACCTGATTCAGAAAGAGATTCTGTATTGTCGGTGGTGACATCTTGAACATCTGAAAAAAAATGAAAATTGTGTGTGAGTACAACTGATGTTTATTTGTCCACACTTAAACAATGCATTTATGTATAAATTCTTGAACCTGTTCTCACTCGTTCATTTAAATTGCACCAGCTACTGTTCGTAGACTTATAAATTATTAATACTGTGTCCCAAAAGCTGATTTCTTTTACAGTTGAGCACAGACAACTTAAACTTATCCCCGCAGAAACAAACCAATGCTTGGAGGAATCCATAATTAGGGTTACACATGAATTGTGATGGTTTCAGGGAAAAATAAACCCTATGAAATCATAAAATTGACAAAGCTTTTCTGCTCTATATAGACTGCTGATGCTGTGAGACTAAATAAATATAGCCTTCATGTAGACCTGACAAGGTCTGGCTGTTTGTCAGGCTTACATGGAGGCTAAATCCAAGTACATGAAAGGACTGGTTGATTTGCCAGTTGTGAATAGCTCAGTATGCCCACCGCTACTCTCACCTACTGAAGTTTTGTGCTGACCAGTAACTGAGATCTCCCCCCTCCCACTTCCCTATCATTTTGAGTGGTCAGTGATGACCATTCACACTCCTCCGTCATACCACCCATATGTGTAATGCATGAATGTAAACAATTGCACATCATTGTATATAAATAAATAATATATATAAACTATACCTCTTTTATTCCTATCAACTGATTTGCTGTTGCCCATGGCAATAGAAGGCCGTGGAGCAGAGATATGGCTGACAATGGCTGTCCTAGGATTTAAACTGGCTTGCCTGAGACTGAAACAAAAAATATTAATATAAAAAAAACAACAAAAAACACTGCAATTTACTCCTTTACTATACTGTAATCATAGTAGATCCATGTATTTTATTCCGGATTCACTACAGAACAAATTTTTTTGTAACTTATTATAGCCTAAATTTTCTATCTAAAAATATCATCAAGGGACTCATTCTTGGCATGACATTTGTGAAACAAAGGCTGCTGTGGACTTTGTCGATTATGAACTATGATTAATCTGTAAACATCTAATAAGATCACATCTGCCTGCAATTCAGCTTTACTGCCTGCAATTCAGCTTTACTACAAGTACTTCACAGTTATTCTTATCTGAGTTGGGTAGAATAAGAGTAATTCTGCATAAATAATTGTTTTTTTCGCTCAGCTACAATAAAAGTAGTCAAGATCACCCATTTTAAAAAACTTATCCATTTGAATGGACTGAATAAGAAACACAAAATCTAGACTAAGCTGATGAGAAACTAGGGCCTACCTATTAATATTATTTCTTTCCCGGGGGGGGGGGGGGGGAAGGGCTTTTTTTCCCACCTGTAGGTGATGTATGCAAATTATGACAGCTGTGGTGGGCCACTCGTGTAATTCATCTTTACCACATTGCTGGGGTACATGTATTTTATTTTTGTTGTCGTATTTTACATATCGCTTTACACATCAACGTGGACTTGAGTCAACTTAGTTTTCAGCTGGAGTCCTATCTTTTCGCAAATATCAATACTAATACCCAACAACGACTTTAACTTGTTTATGATAAAGTTTACATCAATCCAGACCTACTTGATACTGCCTAATGGAATCTAACTAATTAAAATCTATCTGGTCAGACTAATTAAAATATCAATCTAGTTAGAATAATTAAAATAAGTTAGCACGAGCAACCCAATTTAATTACAGATCCATACTCCACCCAATGACGACAGCTGCCTTTTTCTTAGAATCTGATCGGAGCAAACTTTAAATGAAACATGAATGGGCGTACATACAAAGAGAGAAAGCCATCTAGATCTTGATTCTAGATATATACCAACGTAATGAAGTTAGTCAAAAATCCATCCTCCGATCCTGCTATGGTTATGGTGCACTGATTAACTCGATCACAATTGATTGGCATTAAAGTAGGGTAGGCCTAGGCAAATCCCACAGGGGCTGAACCCAGAAGGCGATAGATTTGACAGGTTAGCCCTACTGGGCCTAAAAATAAACTCGGCTATTCCCGTCACGTGACCAGTCAAAACAAAAACAATCCAAGATGTCTGCCACAACCCCATCGCTTGAATCTAATCTGAATGCCGTTTGGCAGTTTTTGCCTCAGGGGCACGAAAAGCCATTAAAACAGGCTTTTTATAACACTATTGCAAACATTTTCGTTATTGTTGCAGCGGCAGTTTCTGTTGCAGTGTACTTCATTCTTGCGCCATTTATCCGGCCGCTGTATTGGGCAGTGCTTTGCGGCACTTTCTTGTATCCCTTCAAAAGAAGCCTTACTAATTTGCTGCGACAATGGCTGAAAGGACTGCAGAGTTCGGGGACGCCTTTTGCAGTCGGGCTAGCGGTGTTGCCTCTTCAAGTAGGGAACTCTGTAGCCGAATCCATGACGCAGGCAATCCTGGCAAATTTGAAGCTGCTTTTCGGTGTTGTCTTGGGACTTCCCAGCATCTACATGCTGTATCATTTCACACCGTTGAATAATGTATTTGGTCTGCTGAGCTCCATTCTCACTTGGCTCTACGAGTTCCTAGAGAATTTTAGTTCCAACTGGGTATGAATGGTATCTATTTCTTTTTGTTATTGTTATTGTTTTGGTTTTATTTTGCAATATCACAGCAAGGCAGCAAGTGAATAATTACAAAGGCAGCATAGTCGAATTTTAAATTTGATTTGATGCATTATTAACTGAATGAGGATTGGAAGAGAAGAATACCAAATGTAATTATCCTCACTATAAAACAGATGACTTACAAACAAAGATGCACAGGAAGGGTGTAATTATAATAGATTGAGTCCCAGGTAGGGGTGAGCTTGGTGTAAACAATATAGTGGGCTTAGCCTAATTGATGCCTAAAAATGATGGGAGACAACTTTTTGTAAATGATAGATCTGCATATTTAACTGTTCCTAACTTTTAAAAATTTTCTCAGTGCTTTTAAATTGTGTCATAATGCACATATTTCTGAATTGTATTGTTTGAAGAAGGCAGGAAGGTAACATGTTTTTTATATGAAAAAAATTAATGAATTTGTGATATTTCACATTTGGAATAGTCTCCCAATTGCTGTGGCTTTATGGCGTGGCGTCTGCATCATGGTGAAAACAACCCACATCAGTGAAACTGTGGTTGAGATCTACTCGCGAATTCTCCATTAGGAGATAGAAGGACATGAAGATCGAAAATTAGTATTTTCCAATGGCTCAGTGGTCCCCTGGCTTCCTCTGGCTGGCATTGCATTTCATAATTACAAAAATTGCATTTGGAAACCCAGAAATTGCATGCAAAAATAGAAAGTTTAAAAAATAGAAACAAAAAAAACGAAAAAGAATTGTTGCCTTTAAAGCGAAATATCTCCAGCATTTGAACATTTAACATGCAGCTTATGATAAAATATGCTGGAGTATTTGTCTTTGAGAAGATATTCAGTTGTAAATCACAAGAGATGCGATGTTTGTGTTGAACCAGTGTGGGGTAAGGATCACAGCAGTTGCAGTGGTAGAGTTAATGCTGTGCAAGAGGTTTTAGTCAGAAGTCAGAGAGAGCACTCTGGGAGGCAAATAGACAAGGCTTACTTTCTATCACATTTATTGCATCAATTTAATAGATCAAGTTCTTGAGCAAGACTGTCATGTTCTATTAAAGCTAGAAAGGTGTATTGCTAGAAAGAGAAATTGAATAAAATAGTACACAAAATTACAAATTTAAGCAGACAAGGATATAAAATAACATTTTCAGTCTTAATATTTAAAAAAAAAAACGCTTCTGATTCATTACCACCAATTTTTCTTTGGAAAATTAAGCCTTTGGTCAACAAAACGAGCGTGTTACAGAAATTTATTTCTGCCGTTAGTTTAATTTGCAGGAGCAGGTTTTCTTGTTCTGTTTATGTGCATCTTGTTGTGAATGTATATATTCGTATATTTGGTTACATTATTTGTGAAGGATTTCCTTTTGAGGACATATTTTATAGAGTTCATATTACCTTTATAAAATCAAAGGAGAATGTGTGAATGTGAAGTTGAAGAGCTGAAATCTGTAGTGAGAAGAAATAGATTGTGCTGATTTGGGCATGTGCAATGGACAGAGGACCATCACATAATCAGAAGAGCCATGAATCATGCACTAGAGGGTAGGGAACCAAGAGGAAGACCGAACAAAACCTGGGCTGCCTATATTGCGGAAGATCTCAGAGAACTGGGCACCAACGAGGAGGAAATCCAGAAGAGAGAGAGATGGAGACAACTCATGAATGTCAAATGATAAAAAAGGAAATGATGATGATGATGATGATTATAAAATGATGTTTTGATGGTCATGATACAGTTTGCTAGTTGCCGGTCTGACAGTTCTATTATATTTTTATAAAATGATGATGATTATATTTTAACATTAACCCCTTGTTGTTCCCAACAGGTGTGGACAATCTTTGTAGCGTACATGCTATGTGTGGTGTTCATGTGGAAACCGAGTTCCCAGCAATGGCTCCGCTATCTCTCCGCACCAGTGTGGATCTCCCTGATGCTGCACTTTGCATGTGTGGCAGGCCCTTTGAGAGTCCCCCTCTTCATCCTCATTGTCTTTGTGCTGGTGGTAGGGGTTGTGGTGCAGATGGGCCCCACCAAATCGTCAGAGGCATCGGCAGATGACGGTAAGAAGTTTGAGTCCCAACAACTGCCACCCTAATTTCATACTTTGCTATATGGCCATGCTTTGACAGAACTCTAAAATTAACACAAAGGATGAAATCAAGTATATTATATTAATAATACTTAAAATTATATTATGCTCATGGTAATGCACTTTGGTAGCTCTAGAACTATGAAATGAGACTTGCTTGGAGTATCTGTTCTCTCATGAAAGATGCTATAATTGACAAACATTTTTGGCTCATAGTATTTTTCTCTCTAAAGGGATAAAACAGTGCAATTTATAATATAATATATTAAAGTAGATGACTTAAAAGGTAAATGTATGGCTTGTTCAAAAGACCTCCCTGATTTTAAATTCTCTTCAAGTCTCTCTTTGTTTTAGTCAGGATATCAGAATATCTCGTAAGATGGGAACCTGTCATGCATGTTTCAATGCTGTGGCAGATAACTGTGTTTGCAAACTTTATAACTCAAAAGTACATTTGAATTTATCATCAGAGCATCAGTCGCAGGATGGCACTAAAATGGCATCAAGAATTGTATTGCATATTAAAAATGTAAAAAAAATTGTTCTACTTGATTAAATGAAATCTTGCAGATACCTGTGTTTCTTTTGGCAGGAATTAAGGAGGAATTCAGCCACAATGTTTCATATCTAAACTCAAATCCATGCATTTTTACCTCTCCTTCTGGTTGAAATCAACGAGATGTGAAGTGTAGTATGTACATCACTTTGAATTGATCACATTATTGGTTTGTTCCATTTTGATGCTTTCATCTTGACACATTAAAAAGCAGTGTTAAATATCAACGTTGTTATATGGAAGTTCTTGTCACATTTCATTTTTTTTTTGCTTTTGTCTGACAGGTACCCAAGCTACAACACCATTCACATCTTTCTGCAATGCATTCTTGAGTGCTATTGGTTACTCTCAGGGACCTTCATCTGAGGGAGATAGTGAGGTATGCAAACAGTTTAACACATAAAACCCAAAGAATCCTGGATACAATTATGAGAATTAAATTAGGATCAGAATAAAAGGTCATGTAGAATCAGTCATACAATTCACCACACGAGGAGGAAGAAAACGAGGAAGAAATAAAATATGATTGGAGGATAACTTCACAGAATGGAACAGTCTCTCTCCTATCTCGTTCCCTCTCTCTGGTTTTAATGCTGAGACTTACCGAAGATCTGGACTGATAGAAGAAGATTGTCAGTATGTCATCAGTGGTCGCCCAAATGCACCCTGTTGGTTATGGACCCAATGTAACATAAGTCTTAAACATCATAAAGGATCTGGCATAAGGAGAGTTAAAAGTAAAAAGTGTACTCTGTGGTTACTTCCATACACAACATGCGTGTCATGATAGGGTCTGGTTTCAATAGGATCCACTGTGTCACCCCAGGATATACACTGTAGATATAAACATAATGTCAGCAATTACCCAGTCTGATTCTTCATATTGAGGAATGAGGATATCAGAGCTAAATATTTTTTTCATTATTTATTTTAGGAGTATACTTGTTGAAATATTTTGAGGAAGGAGAGATTTCTCCACAAAAATGGAAACACTGAAATGTTTTGGAAGTAGGAAAAATTGCAATGTATTCCTGTCTTCATTAATATCTCACTTGTAAGATTCAGCCATTGAGCGATCTTTAACTGTTGTAAGATCAAGGACATGCTGAAAAAAAAAAAAAAAAATCTCCTCATTGGTGCACTTCAGTGCCGGAGCTCAGCAGGTGTTGCACTGATATTTTTCATGCTGAAACTACTGTTTATTTTTAATCCTCTTACTGTCAAAGTCCTAAGGTCTATTATCTTATCATTTACTTGTTTGAATCAGTTTTGAGTCAGTGACCTTATTACAGGTGTTGAAAGCAGATTAATTACTCAAACTGCTTCTGAGATTTTGATTTTGTCTATATATATGCCAAAATTGGAATAGCGAGATGGAAGGGTGGGATATGAGAGGCTAATTTGCATTGGTAAAGGATTTGACATTAAAAGAGTTAAATGTAGAAAGTGTATTCTTTAGTGACTTTCATACACAGCATGCGAGTCTCAGTAAATTCTGTTTTCAACAGGCTCCACTATTATGTCATGCCAGGATGTGCACTGCTGATGTAGACAGAATTAGAGGTTTACATTTAATGCAGTTGCTGTTCTCCTGAGAGGAAAAGTCTATGCCATAGAGAAAAAAAAAATATGGGTGTCTTAGATGTGAACAATATGATTCAAACTTATGAGACAATTTTGCTCAAGTCAGCCATCCAAAAATGTATATATATTTAAATTAAAAAGGAAAATATTTCAAGAGATGGAAATAAAAATTTTAACTACAGTAGTCTCCGCCTAAGAACCCTCCGCCTAAGAGCCCGGTCCGTCTAAGAACCCGCCCCTACTGCCAAACGGAATTTTTCCTCTATAATTTACCCCTCTAAGAACCCTATCTGGGCACTCCCAAATACAAAAATCCGTCTAAGAGCCCGGTGTCGGACCAAGACACCCGAGTACTTATGGTATAATTCCACGTCATACTGTCCACTTGAGAGAAACACGCAGTGCTAGATGTGCAGTAAAATGGGGAAGGGGTGGAGGGAACAGGTAGACAAAGGAATGGAAGTGATGGTTGAGGTATGAATGCATAATCAGGCCATGTAACCTGTAACCATTTCTTTGTTTGACAACACGTGGGACAGGACTTGTGATTGGATTTGTGGATAAGGAGGTGTAAGTTTAGCCTCCTGACTGGTCAGCTGTCTTGCTACTTCGGTCGGTCTGTAAACACTTGAGTCACTCGTGCGATTATCCACGGGTTGGCAAAGCAATACCATGTCTTCATCAATGATACTGTTATGTGAAAACTCACACGTGGTTTAAACGCTGGGCAATATTGATGTAATTATATGCTTAAAGAGATCCGGAATTACTAGATCTAATTATAATATACACACAGGGAA
>JBCAUA010061138.1:0-11306 GCA_038406235.1 Peronia verruculata
CAGCAGTAATAAAAATAAAAATGGGCCTAGTAGAAGCAAGTGAAGGCATTGTTTATAGCAAGTTTCCATTGATCTACAGGACATGCTTCAAGCGTTTTTGTAATCTATTGTTCTAGACAGATTCACGTTCACGTGGATTTTCGGCTTCAGAGGAAAATTTTTTAAAAACGGCTGCTTGTTAAGCGCTCAAATCCTCATCAAACATTTTCAATTATATTCTCTGTAGAGAACCCATTCTCCTGGATTGAGCCAGAAAATTTATATTACTGTTGTAGACCTGCAAACATTCTTTCCCCAGGACAAACCGGGTCCAGGTGAGACTCAGTGCAAAAACTCCAGATTCCTTGACGGCCTAACCAACCACTAAACCACTGATTTTTTTCCCCCCTCTCAAATCATCCTTAAGTGTGCCTTTTTGGCTGTTTGCAGCTGTTGTCAAACTGAATCAAACATTTCATATGAGCGGAGTAGTGAGAGCACGGCATAGAAAATTAGTACATGCAGGAACTAGTCTGAGCCTACTATTCTGTGGTGTATTCCAGCTCAACCCAGATCTTCTCTAGATACTGGAAAGCCTGAGGTAATAAAAGGCAGGTAGACAAGTTGGGAAAGAAACAATAACAAACACAATAATATGTTACCCAGGGATAGCGTAGCTTATTAGGTAAAGCCTATTAGGACATTACATGAGAGATTGGCGAGAGGAGAAGGTTGAACTTGGCCAGCCGAGAGAGAAGATAGGAGATGAGACACGAAAGATATGAGGCAGACAAGCGATTGTTAATATATTGGCAAGATGTTGTCCAGAAAGAGAGAGAGAGAGAGGGCGGGGGTCGGGGAGCTAGTGTTTGTGTGTCTGAGAGAGAGAAGAGGGGGAGAGACAGACAGACGTAGCCGATGTAAAATTGGGGAAATGAGAGTGGTGCCCAAAATTGAGGCCTACATGTGTGTGTGCACATGTGTGAGTGAGACAGAAAGAGTGATAGAAAAAGGAAGAGAGATTAACAATGAGACAGGTGTTAAACTGCGGGAAGGGGCGGTACAGTGCTGTGGGGGCCTATCCTGCTCCCCCCCCCACCCCAAAAAGATTTATCCTGGTTTCTAAGTAGGATCACGGAGGATGATCTCAGCACATTCATTATAACAATGTAGGCCTGCAGTAGCTGACCAAAGGAAGGAAGACAACCACAAACAAGGGGATAATGGGTATGGGGCGTTGGGTGAGCAAATAAAATTAGATTTAAAACTAAACATGTAGGGCCGTGTATGGTGATGTGAAATAACACAATACATCCTTTAATGAGGATTAAAAGCAATAGGTTTTGAAACCTTCCGTGCCATACCGCTAATAGGCGGTTTGGTATGGTCTACCCTCCTCCACTTCCTACTTTTAAAGATCTCCACCCATTTCTTCAGTTATAATCTGCGTCATTCATTTTTACTGACACAACATAGCCTACACGTATTTAGGCTGCCTCTGTGTTTAGCGATACCCAAGGACCTCTTGAATAGGCATATCGGTAGACCTCTCCATCATAATGGTTTAGAAACTGTGCGAGCATTCATAAAAATTGTGGTAGGCTAGATCTATCTGAATTTGGCCCTTTTCAAGTTGCAGTTATTGGTGATTGCAACCTGTCTTTTATGTACAGTGACAGCGCTCGACGTCTGTCTAAAAAACAACGCTTGACAAAAGCCAACAGTGAACAAAAGAAAGTAAAAACGGTTCAATATCTAGTTTAGCCTATCTCTTATTGATAGATCTACATACAATGAACACGATTATGTCAAAGACCTGCGCATACCATGTCATGTCACTCGTACAGAGGTTTTATTATTTCATCTTGGCTGCTTTTCTAATCAGCGGTCTGACGTCAATGAAAATGAAAAGCGAGAAAATACAAGCTCAACTTGTGTTGAACTGAACTGTGATGACTCAGACCGCAACAGTAATAATATACCAGAAGCCTCTAACATACACCATATGGGGCCTATTACATAAATAATAATCCAACTTGCCCAGCAGATAAAAATAGGTTGGATACAACAGGTAACACAGGTAAATTTTCAGCTCATTTTTTAGGTCTACAAATAATGCAGTGATGTGAATTTTAGAATTTAAAAAAGATACACTCATAACAATGTTTTTCCTCTCCAAGACAACGTTCACTTAGTATATGCCTGATCTAATTTGTCTGATCGTGACGCAATTTGTCACTTAAATCGAATTTAGCAGATGGGAAAGATCTAATCTAGATCTAGATCTAGTTAATTTTATTCTTAATTCCCTGCATGATCTTAGCAAAGTCCAATAACATATGATGAAGCCACTTTGATCTTGGGATGTCATTCTCTAACTCACATTAGCTCTAACTGTCCATTTAAAAAAAATCTCGCTCTAAGACAGATCTATTCCTTCTTTGTGCATGAGATATGTCAGTGAAGTGAGTGTACGGACAGAACGCTTCCATCCAATAGACTTGAATAGACCTTTCCTCCACGCACGTGCGTGGAGAGCGCCAGGTCAAACAATTGTTAACCCAGACGTAAGCATGTCAGCAGTTGGCCCTGTGCCCTTCATTTCCGTGTAGCTAGGCAATCCGCTCACATTTTATCTTTTTAGGCATAGTCCTCCAAAGTTATCTTGTCCATCGCACGGTCATTTAGGTTTAAATCAGCTCAAAATGGTAAGTATGGCTGAATGCTTGGTACAATATGATAATTTTAGTGTTCCAACTGTTCTTGTTTCGTTGCTTATATCAAATATGAGCCTTCGGCTTTGCTCATAGATCTAAAATGCTCACTGTCAGAAAATCAATTATCGTGCACCAGATCAAGGCGAAGATGTGCTTGTTAGGGATAGCATCTCTTGTAGTTGGGTTGATAAAAGTTGTCTAGAGAATCCGTGGAGACTAATCAAGAGTCTAATTCAGTCTAAAAAGAAACAACACCCTCAATAAGAAGTGGTCGATAGTTCCATGAATATGATGAAAGAGGAAGAACAGAAGTGCAAAGGTGAAATTTTATTTTGAAAGATTTTGAATGCAACACAGCTGATCCACAACGGACTCATTCTGAACCTTGACATGGTGAGAGGCTTTGTTGTAGGCCTAGCTCATCCCGTCACTATCCAGTCACTTGTTCTTGCCAAGTTTAGGACCATTGTTGTTGTCACTATGATGCAGAAAAATAATGACCTGTGTTGTATTTATTGTTCACAGCACAATGCATTTCGCAATATGAACAAAGATATCAATAATGTGAGAATTCTTGGTGTAGAACAAAGAAAATGTGCATTAGACCTGTTGCTGTTGTGAATAATGAAGAAGTCTAGGTAATGAAGAGAGTTTCTTCACTTGAATACTACAGCCATCACTCACTATATTCTGGTTCACCTTTCATGACTTCACTTTATCGCAGATTTTTTTTACATACATATGAATGTATATTAAAGATTCCTAGCTTAGCCTAACCTAACCTATGTATATGAGAGTGAACTATATAATATGCTCGCAGAGCATGAGAAAAGTTTCATAATTACAGAGGTGTTTGTAAGAATGTGGAAAAGGGTAGCACAGGAGAGGGAGAGACAACACTTTGGGGGATATTAATAAAGGTACAAAATGTGTAATAACAAAATAAATCTCTACTTCACGGATTTTTGCTTATCACCGGCAGTCCTGGAACCTAACACCAGCAATAAATTGAGCGAGTACAGAATTTGTCTCTGAAATTCTTTGAAAGCCCACAATAACTTCAGTTAATGACCCAAATTCAGTAAGTTATTTTTTTGGAAGAACCAACAGTGGAACTTGGATAACACATCCACACTTTGGACCAAATGCGAAAGGTGGTGTTATCAGAATCAACCATTTTTCTTGTACAAACCTGTGCTAATTTTCAGATACAAAAAGACTGAGGAATACACTTGAAATAAAACAGCATTGTATATATCAAGGGAGTCAGTTTACATGTATTATGCTTACTATTAAGAGCTTTTTTTTTATTTCCTCCCACTTGAATATAAAGTTTGAAAAATTTATAAGACTTGGTAAGCGAGTCATGGTGCGCGACAAGATAGGACAGGTGATAATGCACGATGTGTGGTGATAAAAGTGGTGTCGTAGTGTAGTGTGCAGACCTACAGCACTGGGTGTCACAGTTGAAGTCAGGGAAATGAGAGATGGGCTCAGTCGAGGCCAAGGTTAGCGTAACATTATGACATGACATTGACCAGGCTGATCTGTGCACTGGGATAAGACAAGGAGTGAGAAGGGAGGCCATCACTAGACTTAGTAGTCGCAGCAACAGTGCAGAGCCTATGGGCTTGACATCTGGCAAGAAAGTGAGCTTTTCAATGTTTTCATAGCACATGGTTCGCGCGGACAACTGTCAGGTCACTGACAACTTCCTAATGGACCGAGCATGTGATGTATTTAATGGCAATTTACCAAATGCAACTGATTTTATTTTCAAGGGTGTGGGCAGTGGAGGCAGGATGTAGACTCAGCTTAACTGTAATTTGCACCAAGGCAAAGATCAGTTGTTTATCAGTCATTGTAAGGTCATCCCTTGTATTCAGATACCCTTTTTTTCTAGCTATTTAAAATTTATATCTCTTTCTTTATATATCTCTTTAAAAAAAAAAAAAAAAAGAACATCATCTATCCAGCTGTGAAAGCTTAATTTTATGCTGTTTATGCAGACCACAAATCCTTTTAGGTGAACTGAAACATTTACATGGGCCCCTTGACTTGCTGGACATCAAACAGCTTAAAATTGACTGCTGTCAATTGTAATTGGTCTCTTCCATCAAAGAAAAAAATTTTTTTTTTTTTTTCGTCTTGCATTAAGAGTATGCAATGAACAGGAAGCTGAATGTTTCCTTATATAGGCCTATGGCATGACTTAATACTCAAAATTAGATCCAGTGTGTGATAAAAGTTTTGTAAGTAATTTTATTAAGATCTTGGTTACCTCCATTTTGATATTATAATAATTATACAGTTATATACTCTGGCATTTTTTTACCATAAAATAATCAAGTGCCAATAACACCTTACAGTGGTATACTTGATGTTGAATAGTACTGGAGAGCCATGGAGAGCTGTATAAAATATAGGTGACTTTATATGGGCTACATGTGACTCTCGGCAAATGTCCCACCTCAGCTTCTTGCTTATTTGGGCTACATGTTTTCTAATGTAGTCACAATCCCAGAATATAATGAGAAAGATGTGCTTGAGTATTGAGTGTACTAACTCTTCAGTCGTAGAGATCAGTTAAACAAGTACCCAAAATATTGTTTTCCGGGAAGATTTTGTCTAGATTTAAACTAAATGTAGACCAATACTGAACAGACACTTCCTAGAATGTTTTAAATTGCAGCAGATAGTAATATAATGAAGACAACAGGGTAGAGAAAATATTGAAGTTAATCATGATAATGTGGCATAATGAAGTCAAAATTCCTTCTGGAATCGTAGAACGCATGCCTTTTTGTTGAGCCTTTAGATCTGGCATTATGAAGATAAGGATGGACAAAAAGCAAAGTGAGTGATGAGAAGATGAGGAAGAAGTTAAAAAATCAGTCATCTACTAGTCAGGTTATAAATTGAAAGGATAATGTAGACAAAAGCTTAGGAGCAAGAAGGATGACGCACACATATTAGAAGCATGGGAGATATGAGAATAACAATCGGCTGGGGTTGAAAAGTATAATTTATACCATAGAGAGAGAGAAAAATCATGATACAGAATACATTCATATCAAAGATTATATTCTATTTATATCTTTGCTGAATTCTGAAAACTTTTTTTCAGGCACAAAAGCTGAGTAAAGAAACAGTTGAAGGTGAGTTCAGCATTTAATTTTTATCAGAGAGTTATCTGTAAATTTAAACCTTTTGTTTGAAACGAAACTCTTGATTAAAGTATTGTTGACCTACAACAAGTGACATGTATAAAGACACAGGAGAGTGACACATGTTAGACGAGACTTTAAAGGCTCTCATTGTTATAGTTAGTCACAAGATCAGGCCAAAATCAGAACAAAATTGTGGTTGATGTGAATGTTGCCAACTCTTGAATCACATTATTACAATGAAGAAGAAACAAATACATGTAGTTCCCATTTAGCTTTATTTAGTTTTATTTGCTTTTTTTTTTTTGTCTGTTTTTATTGTTTTTGTTTTTAACAATGAAAATGAAATTCATTTGTTTCACTTGGTTTTCATACCAGCATTATTAAAAATGAATATGTGAAACTTATACTGGAGTTCATTTTTATATTCCCTTCTAGTAGGAGGCAGATTTCAATCTACTTTATTATATCAGCAAATATGTTGTTTTTTGTTTCCTTATGTGCAAAGAAAGAAGAGTTTTCTCAGTTTTATTTCAATTTTTTTTTTAAATCGTGAGAATATCACTTTAAATATGAATGGCAAATAACCAAATATAATTTGTGATCTGCTACCAAGGACAAATGAATCAGGCATCTGTAACTGAGGGGAAGTGCTACCTGTTGTGTACTTTTAGTAGAACTTCTAGAAGAACCTATGTGTACATGTACCGTGAATGGCGATAAAAGAGCCGGTACAGATACAAAGCTACAAAGTCAGCCAGGCATTTTATTTCAAAATATTATTTTTTATTCCAACTTTGCAATAGTTGTTTTTTTATTCCTTTCAATCTTAAGAAAGTAGGAATATCTGTGCTGTCGCTGCCTGTTTTTCTGGTGAGACTTGTGGCTAGAAATTTCGAATTGGGGAATTTTGCCTGACAGCAGTACTCAGCCTACTCTTCATCAATTTCAAACTGTCAAGAGTTCTTTTATGTGTGTAATGTACGCACATCACCTCCGTAATATATTTGCCCTCATCTGAGAAAGTTAAACATTGGATTTCCCTACCCAGAGGACCAAGACTCGAACCTGCCTCCTCCACAATATGAATTTTTGCCAAGTAGCAGATGCCTAACCACACAACCACTGCAGAAAGAATGGGAAAGCATTTTCACAAGCCCTGTTATTTCCCTTTGGCAAGACAAGGGGTTGAACAAGCCACGTAAAGAAGAAAAATTCTTCCACTTCTTGTCATTCGAAGATTGATCATAATAAAATTTTGATAAAGTGATTAGTATAAGTCAATAAAAAGAAATATTTTCTGTATAGTATAAATTTTTCATGATGTTAGTTTCAAAGAAAGAGTGCATAAGTGATTTTTTTCTGGTGCACCTTTGTTCCAACACTCATATTGTCCAACAAGGAGAAGTAAAAGGGCTGAATAAAATGATTTCCCATCTATTAACCATGCTCATTTCTTTTATTCCTGTATTTTTAGAATTGACAGAGGCATTCAATGTCTTTGATAAAGACCGGGATGGCAAAATCACCACAAAAGAGCTGGGTCCTCTGTTGAGGTCAATAGGTCACAATCTGACATCGAAAGAACTTAAGAAAATGACCAAACTTGTTGATGCAAATGGTAAGAATTTCAAGAAAATTCCACCAGGATATTGCATTATACTGTAACTTTCAGGACATACAAAATCGTTATAAATATAGTCTTATTTGTCTTCAGTTTGACTTAGAATGTGTGAATTTTTTTGTTCAGATAGATGCTTGTCCACACTTGTGCAGAAAAAACAAAAAACAAGGATACTTTTAGTTTAAGCAAAGCAATAAAAAGATTTAAGAATTTAGTGTTGGTTAGCTAAAACAGACAACTGCAAGTATGTGAATCTGAGTATTTAATATTTACTAAATTGGATGATAATGGCTGCTGTTTTTAAGGCCAGGATGAGTTAAATAGTAGCTTACTTCAGATCTTCCCATCAGTTTAATCAGCAAGGTTTGATAGGAACTTATCAAGATTATGATTTGCAGCAGCATATAGAAGGCTTTCTGTTTAAACAGCCTAGCTGAAAAAAGAAATGAGAACAATCAGAATCCAATAATCATAAGACAAGAATTGCCTCTAGTTATTCACCTTAAAGTATTACGATGGCAGATATAGTCCAACACATGTTGAAAGCAATACAATTTGCAGTATTTTTATGTTGTGAGATTTTTTCCTAGAGTTCAGTACTGATGCAGCAAGAGTGTATTGTTGGTGTCAGTGAAGTTTAGGGCAGTCTTCAGTGAAAATCACTTTGAGGGTCAGAAATTGTCTATCTTGCGTTCTAGCAATATTTTTATTCTTGATCTTTTAATGATAGTATGGAATGCATTTTGGGGTCAAAAGTTGATTTTGAGGACCCAAAATTGTCATTATTGCACAGTGAGGTAAGAGCATAATTGTTTATTTTTTTTATCAAAATGCCTTCATTTCATAGCCCAGACAAGCAACTTTGCATTGGCTGGAACCCTTCAAAATTGATTATCAGTACAGAATCTGGCCTCTTTCCTCTTAGCCAGTGGTGATCTTTCCCTCCTTCAATGTAAATTTTCATGCTCAAAATACCCATTCATTTATTTTATAGGGGTCATGAGAAACTTACACATTCCACTCTCCCTTCATAGTTCTGTATTTCCATGTGTAGACTGATCATACATGACCTGTGTGCTCGCGGGCCATACATTGGCTGGTGAACTAAGTTGATGTCTCTAATGGTTCGATGTGTGACTATCATAGTTCAGAGGTCATTTCCACTTGTAAACTATACTGTGCTTAATGTTATGCTGTTACAGGTCTTAATGATGTTAGTGTTAGACAAGCAGACTAAGAAGCAGGCTGTCAGGAAAAGTGCAAGAGCTAGAAGGCTGAGAGAACTGAAAAAACTGCAGGGGTGGGGAGGGGGGGGGGGGCGGTCCTAGCTATTTCCCTGATGGGTTCTGAAGGGAGTAACCACTTTAGTCAGATGTCATCTTGGGAAAAGAGACTGACACTCACTTAACTTTTAGGAAAGTGGAATTTACTGAAAATGTGCTTTTATTGCAATAAAACCCTAATTTTGCAACATCGCTCCGTGGGATTTATTTGAAATTTACAGGAAGTGTGCAACAAGGTAAGATAAAGATTCAAAGATTTTATTTGATGTTGTTTTTTTTTAATTTGAGAAAGTTTTTTTTCCACAATTTGTTTTTCTAAAAAAAAGTGAAAATTTGCATACATTGTATCGTGGAAATTTTGTAAAAACAGCAATAAATGCATTTTACAAAATATCCAAAAAACTATCAGGCAAAATCTTTATATTGGATGAAAGAATGTTTCTGCAAAATTTGATGGTATTGTGACTGATAGTTTATGAGAAATTTGGATTGAAAAGTATGGGAAAAATCCAACATGGCGACTCTTTTCATGCATTTCCATGGTAACCATAAACAGTTTACATGAAAAACTGCCCTAAGGTAAATGACAAACACATTCCCTTCACCTTTATAGTGATAAAAGAAGGCTGAATTCGACAGTGTGGATATGGGCTTTCACTGCTGACTTCGCCTTAAAGTCTTGACACTATTCCATGTAGACATACTTGAGATTTTCAAGATTTTTCAGCCTTGTTATTAAAATTTGTAATTAGCACTTAGATTTATCAAATTCGGATTCAGACAGTCACCTTAGACTAGTCAAAACAGCTGTTATAGTTTCTCATTGAAATATCATCTTCATGTTATCTCCCATTAAGTGAAGTTCTCTCCCCTTCCCCCTTTTTTTGCCTTCTTGTATGTGTGTGTTCTTTCCGTTTTATCTGATAAAAGACACTATGTGTGTTTTTACTCATATATATATCTGAATTCCCAGTCTCTTTGTAAATTAAGAGAAGGTCAGTTTCAGCTTGAGTAGTAGGTGCTGATTAAATCTTAAAAATGACTGGAAGTAACTGATGAAAACAATTCTTCAAGTATGAATCACACTGGTGTTCATGCTTATAACAATTTCAGTGTCTTTCCACATTTCTCTAAACATAATGTCTGGGATAAATACTTGTAGTTAATCAATCAAGGTTTAACAGTTTAAAGAAACTACCTCTATGTTAAACATTTTTTATTATTAGTGTAACTGAATACCATCAGAAATCTTGCACTCATTTTTGTTGGTGGTGTAGTTGTTATTGTTGCTGTTGTTTTTCAACAACAAACATGGCACAGATAAATTTTCACTTGAGCAACAGAACACTGATGTGTCAAGGAATGTGATTCTTGGCTGTGGTTCAGGGAGAAAATACCTGACTCTCTCTTTCTCCCTTCCTCTTCCACTCTTCTGCCATACAGACACATTCCATCTGAAACAAATAGCCATCAGTTAATCAGCTTTGTGAATACACATGTACACCAGTGCATGAAGACTATGTAAATTAGCGAAGCTTGCAATAATTAAGGAGAACAATTTAGTCATTCAAATGTCATATGTTTCATATTTAGATGTTATAGGACTTGTCTTCAGTATTAGCAGTCTGAAATTCATACTTTATTTATTTATTATTATTTTTATTTTTTTCTGTAACACTTCAAAATATTATTCTTTGTCGGCAGTATTCTTATTATCGCTATTGTTGTTCTTGATCCAAAGATGGAAATGAAGAAAAGAGAAAAACATGCAGTTTCTGCCATTTACTAACAGAGAAACCCATGTACAGGTATATGAAAATCACTTAGAAAAATTGCAATTGGATGAACAAAGCATTGAACAGCTGAATCAGTGCCTTTTATCTGCTGTGTAACATTTTGTTTTGTTTGTTTGTTGTTGTTTTTAAACTTTAACCAACTTTGTACTCATACTGATCAACTCCATGATGCATTTTTTTTTTTTTTTTGGTCATTGAGTTGTATTTTTTATTTCTAGTTTCTAATATGCTATCAGTAAGCCAAGAAATAAAGTAAAAGGAGAAATATTTAATAGTTTTCTTCCCGCTCTTATAATCTGTGTCTCTCATTCCAGGCAAAGGAACGGTTGAGTTATCGGCATTCTTAAATGAGATGGCTAAACGGATGCAACCTTTGACTGAAGATATTGAACTCAGTGAAGCTTTCAGGTCAGAACAAAGCCTGTGGAAAGCAGGCTGGAATAAGACAAATGTAACTCTAGTTTGACCAGATTTCACAAAAAATTTAGAGTTATGAAATTTATTTTTTTATATATACACAATTTGCCACTTGCAGTTTCAAGTGTTGTTGTCTTCATGTATGTGATTATATGCATGACAGGAGCTGTAAATATTGTACAAGTTTAATTCTCAGTTTGCATCAGAACTTAAACACAATCATTCCTACAGTGGAGTCCGCTTAACATAAACTGCCTGGGGCCCAATCAAAAAGTTTATCTTATCCAAGGTTTATCTTATCCATTTCAAGAAAAATATAGTCA